>JBBPBX010005303.1:0-11636 GCA_038048925.1 Garcialebias charrua
GTGGTGGGTACGTGGTAATATTGTCAGGTTCCTCTGGTGTTAGACCCATGTGCAGGCAAGTGAACGAGGCAGGAGTTTTAAAATAATAATAATTTATTTTAAACAACTAAACAACAATTCTGTCAGGGTAGCCAAACACTTACTTTGGTAAACTAAAGCAGAAACAAGTGAATACTTCAGAGTAGTGAGGAGAGGACTGAATTGTCTGTGTGAACAGAACATTAAACGACCACAGAGTGGAGGAGAGGAAGGCTTTTTTATAAGGCAGAAAGAGAATGGGTACTGAGTTCAGCTTGGCTGGTGGCGGATGAGACAGGTGTGAATGATTAAGACTGAAAGCTTGAGAACAGAGAGACAGACTGAGGAATGAGTGGGAAATGACAGAGACTAAATGAGATACACAGAAAACAGAAATCACAAAGCTCAGAATTACAAAAGTATGACAGGAAAGGAACACAAATAAATATAAAGAAACAGACAGGGACAGAGCCTGACATAACCCTCTTCCTCAAGGGTGGCACCCGACATCCCAAAGATGGGCCCCCACACAACTAGGGAGGGAGGGGGGAGGAGACAGGATGGAGGGCACAAGAAGATGGAACCCTAAAAACACAAAGTCACGTCGGGCGGGCGACCGGAAGGTCGTCCATTGTGCAATGTCACATTGGGCGGGCGATCGGGAGGCCATCCATCAACGGTAGGAACCAAAACCTCAAGGTCAGGAACGGAGTTGGCAGGAAACAAGACAATGGCGGCCGGTACACGGACACCGCCGGCTGGTAAACATACTTCGTCGTCGGCTGGTAAACATACTTCGTCGTCGGTCGGTAAACATACTTCGTCGTCGGCCGGGAAACATACTTTGTCGTCGGCCAGGAAACATACTTCGTTGTCGGCCGGGAAACATAGTTTGTTGTCGGCCGGGAAACATACTTCGTCGTCGGTCGGGAAACATACTTTGTCGTCGGCTGGTGTCGGCCGGGAAACATACTTCGTCGTCGGCTGGTAAACATACTTCGTCGTCGGCCGGTACACTTTCGTCGTCGTCGGCCGGTACACTTTCGTCATCGTTGTCGGCTAGTACACTTTCGTCGGCGGCGGCCAGTACACTTTCGTCGTCGTCGGCCGGTACACTTTCCTCGCCGTTGGCCGGTACACCCTCGTTGTCAGGACCCTTGTCGCTAGGACCCCATCGTCAGGACCCTCGGAGACGCCTTCAGGTGGCAAGGAGTAGTCGGGCGCCGCCGAGGAGTAGTCGGGCACCATCGAGGAGTAGTCGTGTGCCGTCGAGGAGTAGTCGGGCGCCGTCGAGGAGTAGTCGAGCGCCGTCGAGGAGTAGTTGGGCGCCGTCGAGGAGTAGTCGGGCGCCGTCGAGGAGTAGTCGGGCGCCGTCGAGGAGTAGTCGGGCGCCGTCGAGGAGTAGTCGGGCGCAATCAAAGAGTAGTCGGGCGCCGTCGAAGAGTAGTCGGGCACCATTGAGGAGTAGTCGTGCGCTGTCGAGGAGTAGTCGGGCGCCATCGAGGAGTAGTCGGGTATCGTCGAGGAGTAGTCGGGCACCGTCAAGGAATAGTTGGGCGACGTCAAGCAGTAGTCGGGCACCGTCGAGGAGTAGTCGGGCGACGTTGAGCAGTAGTCGGGCGCCGTCAAGGAGTTGTCGGGCACCGTCGAGGAATAGTTGGGCGCAGAGATGGGCAAGGAGACGCCGTTGTGTGCCGAGACAGGCGAGGAGACATCGTTGGGTGCCAAAACAGGCGAGGAGACGTCGTTGGGCGCCGAGACAGGCGAGGAGACATTGTTAGGTGCTGAGACGGGCGATAAGACGTCGTTAGGCGCCGAGACGGGCGAGGAGACGTCGTTGGGCGCCGAGATGGGCGAGGAGACGTCGTTGGGCGCCGAGACGGGCAATGAGACGTCGTTGGGCGCCGAGACGGGTAATGAGACGTCTTCAGTCGGCGAGTCTGCCATCGAGACGTCTTCAGTCGGCGAGTCTGCCATTGAGACGTCTTCCGTCGGCAAGTCTGCCATTGAGATGTCTGCTTCAGTTGGCGAGTCTGGCATTGAGACATCTGCTTCAGTATGTGAGTCTGCAGTCGAGACGTCTGCTTCAGTCGGCAAGTCTGCCGTCGAGACGTCTGCTTCAGTCGACGAGTCTGCCGTCGAGACGTCTGCTTCAGTCGGCGAGTTTGCCATCGAGACGTCTGCTTCAGTCGGCGAGTCTGCCGTCGAGACGTCTGCTTCAGTCGGCGAGTCTGGCATCATGACTTCTGCAGTCCGCGAGTCCGGCGTTGAGATGTCTGTAGTCGGCGAGACATCAGGCGATGAGACGTCTGCAGTCGGCGAGTCGGCCGTCGAGACGTCTTTAGGCGAGGAGACGTCTACAGCCGTCGAGGAGTCGCAGTCTGCAGTCGATTAGCCGTGGTCTGTAGCCGATGAGCCATCATTGGTCGAGTTGGCCATCGAGACGTCTTTAGGCGAGGAGTCGTCTACAGCCGTCTAGGAGTTGCGGTCTGCAGTCGATGAGCCGTGGTCTGCAGCCGAAGGGTCGTCATCGGTCTCTGCAACCGGAGGGTCATGGTCTGTAGCAGCTGAAGCGTCGTGGTCTGAAGCCGTCGAGGAGTCGCGGTCTGTAGTCGATGAGCCATGGTCTGTAGCCGATGAGCAGTCATCGGTCGAGTCGGCCGTCGAGACGTCTTTAGGCGAGGAGTCGTCTACAGCCGTTGAGGAGTCGCGGTCTGCAGTCGATGAGCCGTGGTCTGCAACTGAAGGGTCGTCATCGGTCTCTGCAGCAGCTGAAGCGTAGTGGTCTGCAGCTGCCGAAGCGTCATAGTCTGTAACAGCCGAAGTGTCGTGGTCTGCAGCAGCCGAAGCGCCGTGGTCTGCAGTAACCGAAGCGCCGTGGTCTGCAGCAGCCAAAGTGCCGTGGTCTGCAACAGCCGAAGCGTCGTGGTCTACAGTAGCCGAAGCGTCGTGGTCTACAGCAGCCGAAGCGTCGTGGTCTGTAGCATCCAAAGTGTCGTGGTCTGCAGCAGCCGAAGCGTCGTGGTCTGCAGCAGCCAAAGCATCATGGTCTGCAGCAGCCGAAGCGTCGAGGTCTGCAGCAGCCGAAGCGTCGAGGTCTGCAGCAACCGAAGCGACCGAAGCGTCGAGGTCTGCAGCAACCGAAGCGTTAAGTTCTGCAGCAGCCGTAGCATCAAGGTCTGCAGCAGCCGAAGTGTCAAGGTCTGCAGCAGCCGATATGTTGTGGTCTGCAGCAGTTGAAGCCTTGTGGTCTGCAGCAGCTGAAGTGTCATGGTCTACAGCAGCTGAAACGTTGTGGTCTGCAGCAGCCGAAGCATCGTGGTTTGCAGGCGGCGAGACCAGATGAGCCGGAGCGGGTGGCGAGACCTGAAGAACTGGAGCGGGTGGAGAGAGGGCTTGGGTCCCATGTCGACCGCTCCTTCTACGGCGGCGAGGAGCAGGGCCAGCAAGTGGGACACTGTTGACAACCACTGAGCAAGATGGCTCCGGATCCGAGGGCGAGACCTTGGGCCGGATCTTCAATACGGGCACCCTGGGCGTGTGCCCAGGGGCCCGGCAGCTTATGGGGCCCTCTGCTGGCCAGCAGAGAGCAGTTCCAGCCTGGCAGAAAAGCTTTTTATTTTATTTATTTATTTATTGTCGCTAGACGTAGATAAAACAAGGCTTTGTCCTCAATTTTCCTTATCATCCAACCCAAATAAAATAAAAAGTTGTTTTTCAAAAACAACTCTCATAAGTGTCTTTTAGTTTGTTGATTGGGAGCAGACGGCAATGCACACACTCCAGTCTGGTTGGTGGCGGTAATGTGCTTAAAATAAGTTCGCCAACCGCCAATAAACTCAATAGAAGAAGAAGAAGCCGCTCTGCTCTGTGACCAATGAGCTGACAGCCCTTTTACACACGTGATTGAAACTACACAATCCGGCTCATCTCATTGGTCCAGTCTTGGCAGTTTACGGAAGACACGGCGCGACAGTATTTGAAGATGGACGCGAGCGGCAAACATTCAGGGGATTTAAACAGTGAACATAGATCACCTTCGAGCCTGACTACTCCCCCCAGGAAAAAAAAGAAACGGCTGCAAAAATACAGAGTCGAGTGGGAAAAGGAATGGTGTCACCAGACGGCAGAAACAGCGAAGCTGGACCGTAGGAGCAACAAGCTAACATGCTAACAGACCTTACTGTAAGATGGACGGGTGGATGGTGTCACCAGATGGCAGAAACAGAGGAGCTGGACCGTAGGAGCAACAAGCTAACATGCTAACAGAGCTTACTGTAAGATGGACGGGTGGATGGTGTCACCAGACGGCAGAAACAGCGAAGCTGGACCGGAGGAGCAACGAGCTAACATGCTAACAGACTACTGTAGGATGGACGGGAGAATGTCATGTGTGGCTGGAATGCGTGAATGATAATGGCTACAAAGCGAATTGTACTGTTTGCAAGCATACTTTTTCTGTAGCCCATGGTGGACAGTTTGATGTGAAACAGCATGCTTCTGCAGTTGGACACATGAGAAACGTGAAAAACAACAAAACCAGGAGAACCCTTGAAGAAGTGGAGAAGATCACTGAAAGTAAGTTAATTCTCAATAGTCCAGGTATCAAATCCGCTCATTCTCAATCAGTTCATCTGGACAGTTTCTTTTTAGTAGAAACGTTTCACCCTCACTCCAGAGGGCTTCGTCAGTCAGAGTAGTCCAAAGCAAACTGAAGCTACCCCACCAAGTAAACAACTTAAGTGGACCAACCAGTTTGCTGTAGCCAAGATGGTTTCTGGGGGCTTGTCCCTCGTCGACTCCTCCCAGGCAGGCAGACATGTCCAAAGTGGTTCAAGACAAGAAAGTTAATTCTCAATAGTCCAGGTATCAAATCCGCTCATTCTCAATCAGTTCATCTGGACAGTTTCTTTTTAGTAGAAACGTTTCACCCTCACTCCAGAGGGCTTCGTCAGTCAGAGTAGTCCAAAGCAAACTGAAGCTACCCCACCAAGTAAACAACTTAAGTGGACCAACCAGTTTGCTGTAGCCAAGATGGTTTCTGGGGGCTTGTCCCTCGTCGACTCCTCCCAGGCAGGCAGACATGTCCAAAGTGGTTCAAGACAAGAAAGTTAATTCTCAATAGTCCAGGTATCAAATCCGCTCATTCTCAATCAGTTCATCTGGACAGTTTCTTTTTAGTAGAAACGTTTCACCCTCACTCCAGAGGGCTTCGTCAGTCAGAGTAGTCCAAAGCAAACTGAAGCTACCCCACCAAGTAAACAACTTAAGTGGACCAACCAGTTTGCTGTAGCCAAGATGGTTTCTGGGGGCTTGTCCCTCGTCGACTCCTCCCAGGCAGGCAGACATGTCCAAAGTGGTTCAAGACAAGAAAGTTAATTCTCAATAGTCCAGGTATCAAATCCGCTCATTCTCAATCAGTTCATCTGGACAGTTTCTTTTTAGTAGAAACGTTTCACCCTCACTCCAGAGGGCTTCGTCAGTCAGAGTAGTCCAAAGCAAACTGAAGCTACCCCACCAAGTAAACAACTTAAGTGGACCAACCAGTTTGCTGTAGCCAAGATGGTTTCTGGGGGCTTGTCCCTCGTCGACTCCTCCCAGGCAGGCAGACATGTCCAAAGTGGTTCAAGACAAGAAAGTTAATTCTCAATAGTCCAGGTATCAAATCCGCTCATTCTCAATCAGTTCATCTGGACAGTTTCTTTTTAGTAGAAACGTTTCACCCTCACTCCAGAGGGCTTCGTCAGTCAGAGTTTTGATGCTACTAGTGCTTAGCATACAACTGTATTTTTGTTAATGTTTTTCTTAGTTCATATCTTAGATCTTATTACTGTTTTTCTTTTTACATGTTATACTTTTGTTTGATGTAACTGGGACACTGTGTACACAATTTTGTTCCATCACATTTGGTGGAATGACAAAAAAAGACGATTCAAGGATTCAATGTTCTTTATTTGTCATTCACACCACATGTGATGGAATGAAACTGTGTACACAGTGTCCCAGTTACATCCAACAAATGTATTAAAATGTAAAAAAGAAAGACAGTAATAAGATCCAAGATATGAACTAAGAAAAACTTTAATTAAAAATACGCTAAGCACCAATAGTACATAAACAATGCACCGAACAGCAGCATGAACATGAATCTGTGTGAATAGATGAGCAATAATGAGCACAGCAACATGAAACAGATCAGCAGCAACATGAAACAGATCAACAGCAACATGAAACAGATCAGCAGCAACAACAGATCAGCAGCAACATGAAACAGATCAGCAGCAACATGAAACAGATCAACAGCAACATGAAACAGATCAGCAGCAACATGAAACAGATCAGCAGCAATGTGATGTGATTTTTCAAAGAAGTATTTTTCAAAGAACTTTGAATCCTTGAATCCTTGACGCTAATCAGATTTGTAGGAGAAGCATTTTGGTTTTCACTTGACCAAAAATGTTGACTTCAGTTTTATCCTCATTAAAATTCAGGAAATATGAAGCCATCCAAGCCTTTACCTCAGAGAGACAATTAAGCAGGGGACCAGTGAAGTAGAATGATTTTTGCTTCAAATGAAAGTAGACCTGAGAATCTTTTTCATAAAATTTAAAATAAGTGTTACATTTTCTTAAAATGGAGTCCAAACAGAGCAATTAAATGGAAAATATTATTCCAAGAATAGAACCTTGGGGTACTCCATGTGAGGGAGGTAGAGGAGGAGACAGATTCTACAAGGCTTACAGATATACTGTTAGACAGGTAAGACCTGAACCAGTTTAGAGCAGAACCTTTGATACCACGTTGTTTCAGCCTGCAGATCAGAACCCTGTGGTCCACAGTATCAAAGGTGTCAAACCTAAAAGCAAAAGAACTCATGAGCCTGTAGCTAATAAAAATATAAACTAAAAATGTGTTTATGATTGCACAGAGGTTCGAGAAAGTGAGCCTGTGGTGACCAGTGTAAATCCCCAGACTGGCACATTAAAATTTGGGGGGAAAGATGAAGAACCCACTCCTGCCTCCACTGTTATTTACCCCACTCTGGGCCCATGAGCAAGGCCTTTATACCTCCAGCTTTCCCCCAGGAGCCTTAGGTGAAAGCTTTCTGCTCTACATGTGCTCACATGTGTGATGGGAAAAATACACAAAATGAAGTTCAACGTTGGGGGTTAACAAAGTAAACAATATTCTATCGCCAGTGCTGGGTCGCCAGTGCCCATGTACAGCGATCACTGTGCGAGGGGCAGGGTGCACCCTGGACAGGTCGCAAGTTCATCACATGGTCTCATAGACACAAACGATACCTAGGGACAATTTAGAGTTACCAATCACCCAAGTGTCCTTGGGTGTCATGAAAGGCGCTTTTAAATAAAATGATTATTATTATTATTATTATCCATCCATCCATCCATTATCTTTTACCCACTTCTTCCGTTTTGGGTCACGGGGGTCGCCAGTGCCCATGTACAGCGATCACTGTGCGAGGGGCAAGGTGCACCCTGGACAGGTCGCAAGTTCATCACATGGTCTCATAGACACAAACGATACCTAGGGACAATTTAGAGTTACCAATCAGCCTAACAGGCATGTCTTTGGGTCTGTGGGAGGAAACCGGAGTACCCGGAGAAAACCCATGCGTGCATGGAGATAACATGCAAACTCCACCCAGAAAGTCTCCCAGACCGGGATTTGAACCGGGGACCTGCTCGCTGAGAGGCAGCAACTATACCAGTTGTGCCATCATGCTGCCCAGTAAACAATATTATTATTTATATTTTGTCATAGTTTATTCTTGATGTTCGGTGTAATAATAACCACACTTATCAGAAAAGTTTGATAAAGATGCAGTTTGGTATCTAAAATAGAAATAACAAAAACACGTGAAAGGGGGTTTGTGGGGAAAAGAAAGGACTACTGTACAGAGGAAACCCAAATAAACATCAAATAAAACCCAGATTTACCTATTTAATCGTTAACTTTTTTTCCACATACCTTCCAACAAGGACCAGCACTGGAGAGGAAAAAGAGGTAAACGAGAACGAGAGCAAGGAGAGCTGAGAGCAGGATGTCCATCAGGAATACAAGTGGTGCCTTGCCAAATACAGAAACAGGCCTCTCTATTGTCTTTCTTTATCCTTCTCTTTTATTCTCTTTGTTAGAGGAACTCAGCATCTAGTACTTCAGAGGCAGCTACAATGAGCACATCAAAGCTCGCCAATGGAGTGTGGCCCAACGGACATACTCAGAGTAGGCATTATTATTTTTGTTGAGAACATAAAAAAATCAGAGGGAGAAATAGGGAAATGAAAGACGCCTTTTTGCTGTTATTTTTTGCTCCCTTCCTGTTGTGCTGTTTTTTTTTTTCACCATCTTTTCCCCTCCAGAGTTCCAACATATTTAAGGTGGTGAGGGTCAGGCCAGCACTTTCTTTTGTTTTGTTTTTTCTCAGATGCTCCGTTGAGGAGGTTTCCATCCTCTCTTCTTGTCTTTCTTTCTTACTCTTCTTGTTTCTCGGTCTCCCCTCTCCCTGACTCTTTTGACAACCTCTCTTTGAGTTCAGCCCACATGGCTCTGGGCAAAAATCAATGCCCATATGTGTCTTCAGCTGCTCTACACTGGACTGATGAAGGTTAAAGAAAGAAAGATAGACAAGCTAAATCGACAGGCTCTGGAAGAGTGTTGCTGATTAGCAGCTAAATATTCGTTAAAATGCATCTTTTCTCTCTAATACTGGACAGATAATTACACGAGAAAATGCTCCCTTGGCATTTTTGTTTTTCCTTCCTGTCTGCTCCAGGTGCATTTATTTGGTCTATGATGAATGGAGAAATGGCAGACTAATTGTGGAAAGGAATTAAAAATTATTACCATGAGACTTAGCCATGGATTTATTCAGACCATAACTCAGTGACCATTAGCCAGCAAAGCGTGCTGCTAAGTTCACCAACTTGTGATTCTCAGACTCGTTATTTATTGGCATCACAGCGCCTCAATGTTTCCGTGTCATGACTATGGCTGCTTTTTTGTCTAATTGTTACGTGTTGAATTATAAAGTAGTGAGTGGGAGGCAAACAAAAGAGGATTTTTCAAACATTTGTGTATTAACAAAGAAGCATACGGGGATTAAGGGGAGAATGCTTTTTCTTGAGGTCAAAATGTGGGCTATAAATTTTAATCACTGCTGAATGTATTGTTCATAATAACCCAAAGTCCAGAATTCAAGAATTCAATGGGCGTCCAAAACTTGTTTTTGCCTGATATCTGCAGTGCACCATCACAGGAACTGGGTGCCATTGGGCCTGGCATTCCCCCTCAGGGTAAAGTTTCAGCCAGTTCTTTTTCAGAGTAGCTAGCATTTCACAGCTTACAGTCTTCCCATATTTCATACCTTTTTTCCACTCCGTGTGCTGACCCTTGTAGAAATTCTGCAGAGGCCACATATACTTCCTTGGACTGCAGATGCTCCCCGGATCTTTCACTTTTCACGTCGACCTCGTGGCCTGTTCTTTCTGGTTTTGATCTCCGTTCCCCAGCACCTCTTCACCTCCACCCCCAGAGATAGTCAGCATTGGCTGAATGGGGCTTCCAAGGGCCTTCAAGGGTCTTTCAAACCTTCATCCAGGTCTTAGCATTCAAAGACCCTAGCCAGTTAACCAGCTGAACTCAAGCACCAAGTTACACTCTCAGACTTGGCTCTACATAAAAACATGCACACAATCTGCACAGAGAGGAGGAGAGAGAACGCTCTGACAGACAATGAGATGTTCAACAGAAATAAGTATTAAGTAAAAATCAAAAAGATGTGGCTTTACTACCATGTAGAAGAAAAAAAAATCTAGTGAGTCCAATACACATAGTGTAAGAGGAATAAAATGTCTCCTCTATAAACAAAAATTAAACTCTTCCATTTTCTTCTGTCTTTAGGGCCTCAGAGCCATATCAGAGCTGGTTGGTAACATTTCATAAAGCTTCAGTGTTCTGTTCCCCTAATGTTAAACTGCCTTCAGGGACCTTAATGGCAGGAGAGTGGATGGAGAAAGCAGATGTGCCTTCCACCAGAGGAAATAGTTCCCAGCAAATCAAGGGTATAATGCCACAAATGGTGATGAGTTCTGAGGTGAAAGGATGGACAGTTGGTTCTCTGAGATCTGTAACTAATGTGGGGCTGTGGGTTGCTGTGACGCTGATTTAGGAGGCAGTAGATGGACGGATAAAAAAATGCAGTTTGAATTTACATTTGGATGTAAGCATTTACATGATGGTGTGTGTAGCTGTATGGGATTATTTGCCGTTTATGAAGTTCCCTCTCTCTGTGTACGTGTGTGTGTCCTTCAGTGATACAGTGGGATAACTGTGTGTACACACAGCTTGCAAGGCCTTATCTAGATGTCCTAGATATCGATTGGGCTACATGGCAGATAAGAAAAAGATGAGTGCCCCCTCCTACTCATCCTCAGCCCCTCACCCCAACACCTCATCCACATATATACTATTCAAAGCAGCAACACTCCTCCCCTCACTCTCTGTGACACAGATAGGATGATTTTAGACACTTTGTATCAACCTGTCTGCAGCAGGCCAAAGTCATTAAAAACTGAGAATTATTTTTAGAATTGATTTGTTTGTCTCTTGAACTCATCTCTTCACAGCTTCCGTACTCTTCACTGCACATAAAAATACTTTAATATGTCATGTAGTCTTTAGGACATTGGTGCTGTGTTTTTGTGTTTTTATTTTTTGGCAAAAGTATTTATTATATTAATTAAGAATATACAAAAGCCAGTTAAATTAGTAGATTGGTATGTACACATCCATCCATCCTTCATCCATCCATTCATCCATCCATCCATAATCTTTACTCATTTCTTCCTTTTTGGGTTGTGAGGGTCAGCCCATGTCTAGCAGTTACTGTGTGATAGGTGGGGGACACCTGGACAAGTATCCAGTCCCTCACAGTGACACATAGAGACAAACGAGACAAAAAAAATCACTCTCACCTAGGAACAATTTAGAGTTATCAATCAGCCTAACATGCCTGTTTTTGGTTTGTGGGAAGAAACCAGAGTACTGGAGAAAATCCATTCAGCATGGAGAGAACATGCAAACTCGACCCAGAAAGGCCCCCGGCTGAAATTCAATCCAGCGACCTTCTTGCTGAGAGGCAACAGCTCTACCAACTGTGTCTGCCCGCTATGTACATTCATGTTGTAATTTTTTTTTTTCATGACCCAAAAGTGAAATAAATGCATTTAATAATATGGCATTCCTCCTCAGGGTAATTACCTCAGGGTAAGCATTTAATAATATGCTTTACTACAATGTATACACATTAATATTTACACTTTATGTTTCTCTAGTCCAGTTTTAATCAACATGTTCTTACAAAGAATACAAAGGTGATGATGTTAGCAGTACATCCTGTGCTCCTTCAAACAGTAACTTAAGAAGCGCTTTAATTCCATCTGATATGAAACTGAAGTCACACATCAGAAATGTATCTTAGTGGACCAAATTATAAATCTTAGACGGATTGTTAAGTTCTGAAAACCTACATATATACAGATAACTTATTCGGTATGCCAATATACAGTAGAACTCTTACTTAAAGGTGTTTATAT
>JBBPBX010005303.1:11711-36214 GCA_038048925.1 Garcialebias charrua
TATATATATATATATATATTAATTTAGTATTTAATTTAGTTTTTTTAGCTAACATTTAGCTTAAAGTATGCCCCAAGTTACTGAATATTCTGCCAAAAAAAAAGGGTTCAGGGAGAAAAGGCAGATGCAGTGCTGGACTGTTGACAAGCAAGTTAGAAACTATCTAGTCATGGAGATCATATACTTGTGCAGGTATTCAAAGTGTTTGTGCAGTTTAAAGAGAAAATCATTAAAGGTATAATACAGTAGATTGGTAGTCATCTGCTGGATTTATTGTAAACAGAAGAACGTTTATTTGTAAAAAGCTTTGCAAATAATCTTTATCCAAAATACAAATTTTATTTGGCTGTTCAAAAGATCAAATATTGAGTCAGATTATTTCTTACGTTGGAAATACACTCTTGCATGTTACACAGAACACATGATATTTCATTTTTTTATTCTCCTTTTTATTGCCTGTTCAAGCTTATAAAAAGAGAATTTATTTGTGTTGTTACACGCTTGACTTCACCTTGCTTCTCCTCCTCACTAAGCGCTGTCTTGTTGCTTCTGCCCGAGTGGCTCCCTCTGAATATGCCACTTGGTTGAACAATTAATTATTATAATAATAGACCAGCAATAAGTTGTGCTATAAACTCGGACAAGGAGAAAGAAAAATGCACAAAGAAAGAAGTGGAACAATTATTTGGTGTTGCAAAAATTGCAGTTGAAGCTTCTACTGTGTACAACATCTGTGTTGATTGATGGATGGATGGATGGATGGATGGATGGATGGATGGATGGATAGATGGATGGACAGATGGATGTAGATAGATAGATAGATAGATAGATAGATAGATAGATAGATAGATAGATAGATAGATAGATAGATAGATAGATAGATAGATAGATAGATAGATAGATAGATAGATAGATAGATAGATAGATAGATAGATAGATAGATAGATAGATAGATAGATAGATAGATAGATAGATAGATAGATAGATAGATAGATAGATAGATAGATAGATAGATAGATAGATAGATAGATAGATAGATAGCGTATTTTCTGGTCTATAAATTGCACCTTTTTGCCTAATTTGCATGCCCTGCGACTTATTGCCTAATTTGCCTGCCCTGCGACCTATAGATAGATGAGACCTGTTTATGGATTTTTTCCCATATTTTTAGACCAATTTTTGGTTCAGATATGACCGTTTTTCATTTTGGCAAAAAATTGTGCAGTACCACTTTTGTCCGCTAGGGTACACCGACTTGTTCCCACCTCATGTGTCCGAAGGCAGTCTCCTCTGGTCGTACACACTCTGTCGCTGCCCGGCCTCCTGCTCTGGAGGTATGAACTATGAAACCACAGGACAGATTTTTTATGAAACTTACAGAAAGTAATTACTAGGTGGACATTTACAAACTGTTACCTGTATGATACATTTGAGATAAAATTTAATTTATTTATAATTTATTTTCGTAGCGCACGCGACGGTTTGGAAGACATCAAAAAGAAACAATTTAAATCCAGCAGATTTTACCATTTCGTGAATTTATTAAGGAACGGTTAAGCTCAGGAACGCTTGTGCTATAATGTCAGCCAAGAAATATATTGTCAAAGCGTTTATTTAGCTAAATTTTAAAGTAAATGCTGCGGTCCCACCCGTGCGGGTGCTTGTAGCGAAACTATTTTTTAAATCCAGCTGATTTGACGTTGGCGTTCATTTATTAAAGAAAAGTTCAGCTAAGACACATCTTTGCTATAATTTTCAGCAAACACATATTTGTTTTTACCGTGTTAATCTTGTAAAGTCCTTTCGTGCTCGCTCGCTCATGTGGCCGCAATATGCAGCAGGGCGGTGACGCATAACATAGGCGATGCGTCAGCGGTGACGCATAATAGATGTGACTTAAATAAAGGTGCAACATGTTTATGGATTTTTCCAATTTATTGCCAATAATTGGACAAAGCGACTTTTATAGAGAGGTGAGACTTATCAGGTGGAAAATACGGTAGATAGATGGATGGATGAATGGATAGATGGATGGATGGATGGATGGATGGATCTTAACAAGTGTTGAAAATCTCAGCTTGTCTGCATATGAACTTCCTGTGCAGACTTTAATGACTTGGATTCAGACAGATGTGAACATTAATTCTTGTTGTAAACACATTTTAGTCCATTGACAGTGTAATTCACTGTTCACTGTTCACCTGACATGCACTCTCCATCAATTTCTGATCATGATGCTCCAAACATCAATCACCAAAAGAATCACCATTCATTCAACCAAGTCACGTGTTTTCTTTCACATCTTCACCTGCCTGTCCTACCACCCTAACACCAGTAGCAAAGGAATGTCTGGAAAAAAATGTTGCCAGCTGTTAGCGATATCGACACACTTATGAAGTACAAGTACAGTTTTAAAACAGTTGGAACATTGGGTAAAAAGTTTTAAAAAAATAGAATTTAATTATTTGAAAAATCCCATAAGCCCATTAATTCACTATGAAATACAAACATAACATTACATAACATAAACACCTTATGCATGCTCAATAATCCAGGTAGAAAAATCTAAAATAGTTAAGTCAGGTCCTCTGGACAGGTTTAAAAAACTAGCAAACAAAAAAATTGTAGAAATGTTTTGTCTTGATGGTTGATTGCTAGCGACCATCAGTGTGCTAATGATCCATTGTTAGGCTGGTGGTCCCCCTTGATCATGTGAACAGCTAATTTTTAATGTCAACAACAAACTGGTTGATCCACAAAGAAAAGGCGCTATTTATAAGGATGAGCTGAATGCAGCCCCTCAGACTGAAGACGTCTTTTGGTTGAAAGACAAAACGTTTCTACAAATTTTTAACCCGTCCTTTTTTAGACAAACATATTAAACATTTAAACTAAGAATATAATGTTGTTCAGGAAAAATTAAGGTAATTAAGGTAATTAGGTAATAAGGTAATTATCTCAAAAGGTTGAGGCCAGGACATACAGCAGAGAGCTAGCATAATAAGTGATGCAAAAATGAAACAGCTTGAAGACAATTTGTTTTAATTAGGTTAATTGGCAACAGGTCAGTTAGAGGACAAATTTCATTCAACCTTTATTTAAACAGATAAGTCCCATTGAGCCTCGAAGACGCATTTACAAGTGAGATCTGTTGGACAGATAATAAAAGTGGTGAAAAATGACACATAGGGTTTGGAGCCAACAAAAAATCCTAACACATTTTTGACCTCTGTTTGAAGGTCAAAAATGTTTTAATGCAAAAAAAAAATTGCACACAAGCACATAATGACGCCGACATTACGCAGAGTGGGTGGGGGGTGGAGGGGTAGTACTCAAAAGGCAGTTGAGCAGCCAGACCGCAGAAAGGCACTGCAGAGTTCAGATTAAAAAAACACTCAGTTCATATACAGTAGTTCCCTCTGTAGCGATCTGTGGGCAGAGCTGGGCTCCTCTGAAAAGTCCGTGGAATTCCTCAGTAGCAGGTTTGGGAGGGTGAGAGCATCAGGTTTACAAAACTTCTCAGGCGTGTTGAGATATGACGGCCTGTCAAGGCCAGTCGGGGAGCCGAATGTCAGATAAACATGATTGTTTTGGGAACAGACAGAACTTTAATGACATCTACCTTCAGCCTGTGTCAGTCCACTCGCTTCCAAAATGTCCAAATTAAAATGACCATACCAATGGAACATGCCTGAAAAAATCCCAGAGATCTAATCCATTCAGCCAAAAATCTGGGTTCTCGAGACATGAACCAAGCCATCATGTAAGGCAGGCAGCCTGACCAGGTCCAGATTTGCTGCCGACGTCTTCCTTTTGTGTTGATAAACCAGGAACCAGCCAAATCCAAAAAGCAGGAACCAGTTATCATAAATCCAATTAAATATGCATCCTGAAGATCCACAGATGACAACAGAGTTAGACACATCATCAAGTCTTCCAAGTGTAGGAGATATCCAGCTGTGTACATGCCAACAGGGCAAATCGGCTCACTTACAGCCTGTCTTCTCTTTGAAGAAATTTTATTCGTTGTTTTAAGGGACAAACTGACCAAATTGAAGTCTGATTCAGAAGATTTTGTAGAAGAGAGGCTCTCAGACAGTTTCACAGACAAGACAAAGCAGTAGCAAAGCGGAGACCGAGAGGAGACGCCCACCCTTGAGAAGAGCAAGTGTTGAATGATACAAATAATATGGAGAGGCTAAATCTCTAAAAATTAAAGATGGGTTAATTTCACCAGCTTGTAAAAACCTGCATCTAAAATAATAATGGAACAATCTCAGAATAATAATTCTCAACGGAGCTTTTAGAGGACTCATTCATCGTTTACAGTTCATAATAGCATCAATTTTCAAAAGATTTAAGAACAGTCTGGAGAAATTTCTGAGTAATGAACAATGCCAAAAGTCATAGTGAATGCCCATAAAAATTGGTCTCTCAGTCAGAACTGCAATAAAAACATGTTGGAGATCATTATGAACATCATAACATGGGTTCAGGAACACATTCCCAAGTCTTTGCCTGACGCTGAACATTCGTGGTAAGACATGTTGTGTCACTTCCTGTTTTCTCAGCCGGTAGCTCAAGTAATTTGTTTGCCCAAGGAGTCTTTCGTTTTCTGGAATTATCCATCGTTTGCACAGTTTTTCATTCTAGTACACAAACACCCTCAGTACAGTTGTTTTTTTACTGTTGGATTGTGCTTGAAACACCTTTTATCTTTCAACACCTCTTGGTTTTTATTGGTGTATTTGGGATCAGCTATTCTCTCCCGGCTTCCTCTGTTTTCACTTGCTCGGTGTGTCAGATGTTTACCGGTAGCTATTCCTCTGCCTCATTTAGAGGTAATGGCACATAATAAATATAGTCATATGGTAGCTTTGGAGGAGAGGCTGTCTGAACTGGAAGCTTGGCTCCGTGCTGTAGAAAAATCAGTAGTTAGCTAGGTCCCTTTAGACAGAACCAGTGAGAATAAATGGTAAATGGACTGTACTTATATAGCACATTTATATCTTATCAATATACTCAAAGCACTTTACAATACAATCTGACTAGATCTCTACAAAGCTAATTGAACAAATCATTCTAAAGAGACTAATCATAGCTTTATCACATTCATACACCGATGGGACACATCAAAGTCAAAAAGTCAACTTTATTGTCAGAACTGCAACGAGGGGTTCAATGTCTTGCCCAGGGACACTTCGACATGTGACTGCTGGTGGAATTGAACCCCCAAACTCTTGCATTGGAGGATGACTGCTCTAACCACTCATCCACAGCCGCCCAATAGCTCCTGTTAGTGGTCCTTCAGCAGACCCTGAGCAGCCGGGACCCCAGGCTGGTTGGGTGATGGTCCAGAGTAAGCTTAGCGCTAAGGCTAAACCGCAAGTTCACTGCTGACCTGTTCACATTTCTAATGGATTTTCCTCACTCAGTGACACACCCGCTGAGAAGCAGACCCTGGTTATTGGCAGCTCCATAGTCCGAAACATGGTAAATGGTTAATGGAGCTTATTTATACAGCGCTTTCCAGCTCCCTGTGAGGAGCCCCAAAGCGCTTTACAATACCAGCCATCCACCCATTCATTCACACATTCATACACCGGTAGTGGTAGCCTGCCTTGCAAGGCGCCATCCAGTCCTACCGGGAGCAACTCGGGGTTAAGTGTCTTGCTCAGGGACACAACGACACATGGTGGGCGGACTCGGGATTCGAACCTAAAACCTTCCGATCGGGGGACGACTGCCATTACCACTACACCACGGCCGCCCCAAACATGGCTTTAGGTACTCCAGCTGTCTTATTTTTAGATAATATCTGACCCCAAGTGAAAGACTGATAAGAAGAACAGAGTCAGTAGTACAAAAAAAAAGTCTTTATTTTGCAGGTCACTATTCTCGAAGGCAGAGACAATGTGAGTGTCCAGGAAGATTTGCAGAAAGTAACTGACCAATTTGTGGTAGAGATGCACTCAGGTCTAAATAATCCCAACGGTCCCTGCCCCAGCCCACAGCCATCATCTCCAAACCCCACCCAATCCAACGAATTAACAGTAATTACAGGTCTGAACCCAAAAAACCCTGATAGTTTTAATTAAGCTTTGACTGCTTATACTACCCACTATTATTAATGGTTGGTGGACTCGTGCGGCTGAGGGGGCAGAAGATCAGAGCTGAGGAGCCGTCAAAGCATTAAACACATCCCCTGCTTCTGCCTGCATCTTGCTCTGATGTTGGATATTTCGTGATATCACCTATTTGGGTCTCGGCTGCACGCGTCCACTGAGTGCAACAGCCGAAAGAACGTCCATTTAGGCTGATGGATCACTGGCAGTAGTCCATCTGAAGCTTAACTGAATTTTTTTACCTCTTTCAGCCAGACGGTCAGTGTGCGGTCAAATGGCCGTGTGCGGCAGGTGTAGTATGGCAAACCTTGTTTGCATATATTGGATTGTCAGCCACGCGCGTCCCTGATGCAATAAAAAGTGCAACATTGCCCTGGCCCACACATTGAGCACATTATTATGGCCGGGCCCGGTCCGTATCCGTATCGGGCCGGGTCAGACTCCTGATTTGGGTTAGAACTGACAGCTCTAATTAGTGGTGAGGATCTTGCTTTTACAAAGTACTTTAATGTTTCTTCTTGTAGCCAGATTTAGAGAGGAGAGGTTCGTGGAGTCCTAGGGTTCCAGGTGATCCTTGCAGTCCAGCGAGGTGAGTTCTGATAGAGAGCAGCAGGTTGTCTGAGGTTGACGGAATTATCTCTGCAGGAGATCAAAAACAAGGTCTTCAGATACAAAATTATTCAAAACAGCTTTAGTGGCTGGACATGCACTTAGTACCATGAGAATGAGAATGTCCCGGCACTGGAGGCATGTCTGGCAGAAGCTTTTATACCCAGACAGAGTAGTCCTCCAAACCAGGCACAGGCGTGGAGTGGTGTGGTGGCTGAATAGGATCGGCTGCAGCTGAGGAGTGAGTGAGTGGCTGGTGGACTGAGAACTCCCACATCAGCAACCATAGTTAAATGCAGTCCAAGGGCCCGAGTGGGCCACACTGAATCTTATCTGAAACTGCTGACTAAATCTAAGGCTAAATACAGGAAGACAGTTATTCACGTTGGCGGTAATGACACCCGGTTACCAGAGGCCACTAAAATTAATGTTGCTTAGAATTAGTGTAACTTTGCTAAAACCATGTTGGACTCTGCAGTTTTCTCTGGCCCATCCCGAACCTGACCAGCGATGACATGTTTAGTCGTACGTCATTGTTCAACCGCTGGGTGTCCAGGTGGTGTTCCAAACACAATGTGGGCTACGTGGATAATTGGAGTGTTTTTTGGGGAAAACCGGATCTGATGCTGAGAGACGGCAACCATCCCACTTTGAATGGAGCAGCTCTTCTTTCTAGAAATTTGGCAGATTTTGGTTGTTCTCAAAATTATTGACAACCCAGGGTTGATGCAGAGTTGTATTCCTCCACACCTATCTGCTGCTTCTCCTCTGTTACCCCCCCAAAACCCCATTGAAACAGTGCCAGCTCGCCCACGGCTCAAACTAAATAAACAAACAAAACAAAAAAATCAGCTCTAATTATATAAATAATAACATGATAAAAATAAAAAAACAAAACAATAAAATCATTAAATGTCGAATATTGAACATCAGATGTCTTTCCTCTAAATCCCTGTTAGTTAAAGGTAGGGTCTGCGATATTTAAACACTCTGGGACTTAGAAATATTTTCAGCGCAGAAAAGCATTCTGCTCCCTCCCCTCAGAGCCATATATGGCACAGTCCGTGCTTCTGGTGAACTTGGGATCTGCTCCGCCCCCTGCTGCTGTCTGCTCAGAGCCGCTGCGATATTCTGTGTTTATGGTAATAAAACCTTCTAATAAAATAAAACCATGGAGCGCTAGTCCTACAACACAAAATCCAGCAGAAATCATCAGAGGTTCACGAAGCAACGTTTGGACATGATTTAATTCGCTCGTGACTTCCTCATGTCTGTCAGCGCTGGTCTGGAATGTCTGGAATGCTCCACCTCCTCCTGTCTCTGCGCTCCGAAGTTCTGTGTTTATATGATAATATAACTGTTTAAAAAATATAATAAAACCACGAATCACTCATCCAACAACACAAAAACCAGAAGAAATCAGCAGAGGTTCACGAAGCAACGTTGGACATGTTTTAATTCGCTCGTGAGTCGTGACAAATCCATTTCCTCATGTCTGTCAGTGAAGGATGAAGCGATCACTTGACTTTTGGCAAAAAAACTAAATAAAAGTCCAGCTCTGGGATAAAGAAGGGATATTTAATACATTTTGTGTCACATAAAAAACAGTCCTGCATCGCTTTGCAATCCTTTGAATGAGAACGAGCTGCGGCTGGGACAGGTGGGGGCGTGGGTTGGGGCGTGACAAACAACTCTGTTTTTATTGGCTGTCAGTGTCCTGGTCACTCTTGTGTTTTCAGTGTTTTTATAAATGCTGATAGAGAAGCAAGGGGACTATAGTTTTTTTCAGAGATTACTTTGTCTTTCTCCTCCTCCACCATAACCCTCAGCACTGGCTCTCCTCAGGGATGTGTGCTGAGCCCCCTTCTGTTCACTCTGCTCACATATGATTGTACAGCCACACTTCCAGGCTGTCATATTGTTAAGTTTGCAGATGATACAGCGGTGGTGGGATGCATCACAAACAATGATGAGTCCAGCTACAGACAGGAGGTGGAACATCTGGAGAGCTGGTGCAAAGAGAATAATCTTCACATGAATGTGAAGAAGACAAAGGAGATGATTGTGGACTTCAGAAGGAACAAACACACCCATGCCCCACTGAAAATAGGTGGGTCTGCAGTGGAAGTGGTCTCCAGCTACAAATACTTGGGTGTACACTTGAATGATAACCTCAGCTGGAGCAACAACACCACCAGCCTGATCAAGAAAGGTCATCAGAGACTCTACTTCCTCAGACGGCTGAGACGAGCTGGTCTGAGCAGCCCAGTTCTCACCTCGTTCTACAGGTGTGCAGTGGAGAGCATCCTGTGCTCCAGCATCAACGTGTGGCATGGAGGCTGCACAGTTGAAGAGAGGAAAGCTCTGCAGAGAGTGGTGAAGGCTGCACAGAAGTCTGTTGGAGTCAGTCTCCCCACCATCACAGACATTTACACCTCCAGATGCAGGAAAAGAGCCACCTGCATCATGAAAGACCTCACTCATCCAGCACACTCACTCTTTGCCCCACTCCCCTCAGGACGGAGGTTGAGGAGCATCAAGTGTAGAACCACTAGACTGAGGAACAGCTTCTACCCTGAGGCTGTTAGACTCATGAATAAATAAAAATAAAATAAAAAATAAACACTGCAAAATATCACATCATGCTGATGCTGATCTGTTTTCTTGTTGCTGTGTTCATCTGTGTTCATCTGTGACCATCTGCTCATACAAACTCATGTTCGTGCTGCTGTTTATTCCCACTATATTAGGCTTAGTGTATTACTAGTTGATGTTTTTCTTAGTTAGTTCTAGATGTTATTACTGTTTTTCTCTTTCATTTGTTGTTGGATGTAACTGGGACCTCGTGTACATAATCTCGTTTTCATCACATGTACCACATGCGGTGCAAATGACAATAAAGACTCTCTGACTCTGACTCTAAAATCAGTCTGTCAATAGATAGTGACAGAGTGAAGAAATATGTTAAAAATATATTGTTTGAAAAGTTAACTACATTGCAATGTTACATACCCCACCTTTAATGAACTGATAACTGATCATCAAGTTGATTTATTCTGTCTGACAGAAACCTGGCTACACCAGGAGGATTTTGTTAGTATAAATGAATCCACTCCTTCTAATTGTTTAAATTTTCATGTTCCTAGAACAACCGGTCGAGGTGGAGGAGTAGCTTCTATTTTTCAGTCAGGATTATTGATTAATTTCAAACAAGTTACTAGTTAGGATTATTTTGGATAACTGTCCCTCAGTCTTTCTCACCCAAAATGGAAACCAGAAAAGCCACTTTTACTAGTTGTCATATATTGTCCACCAGGTGGTTATTCTCACTTTTTGTCTGAATTCTCAGATTTTTTTAATCTGACTTATTATTGAATACTGATTAAGTTGTAATAATGGGGGATTCAATATTCGTGTAGATGTTGAAAGTGATAGCTTAAGCATAGCAGTTGATTTTACCCAAAACATCTGCAAATTTACTCATTGTCATCACCACACTCTTGATCTGGTTCTGACTTATGGCATAGAGACTACAATACATCCTCAAAATCCTGTTCTGTCTGACCATTTTTTAATAACCTTTGAGTTTACATTAAATTACTACACAGCCACTGAGAGTAAATTTCCCTTTAGCAGGTGTTTATCAGAAAAGGCTGTAATCAAATTTAAACAATCTCTTCCATCAGTGTTATCCTCTATCTAGCAGAGTAATCCATCAGAGAACTGTGACTTAGGGTGTTGATAATTTTACAACTTAAATGCAAACTTCACTCGACAAAATTGTTCAGCTGAAAAAGAAAGTAATCAATTAGAGGAAGCTGGCTCCTTGGCTTAATTCTGTTAAATGTCCTTTAAAACAGACATCTAAAAAGCTGGAAAGAAAATGTTGCTACACTAACATGGAAGAATTGTATTTCACTTGGAGAGATAAACTGCTAACATGTAAGAAAGCTCTCCATAAAGCTAGACCTTTATATTAGACTACAGTATATTAGATGATCAATCATCCAGGCAACAAGAATCCAAAAAAATATCTATCCAGATGACACAATTTAACTTTTTTTTTTACCTGGATGATTGAGCCTACTTACTCTTTCTCTTTTGAACTATTTTGGCCATGTTGTCCTTAGACTGGTTCAGTGAGTAGTAAGCAGGTATTTTGCTTTTAACATTTGATTGTTATGCACAGATGATCAATTGTTTTAGACTGATGGTCCTCTATTTTGCAAAGCCAGTTTCTGGGAACTCCACAGCAGACTGGTCTGAAATATATCAGTAAGGTGCTATTTATAAGACAGATCCTGTTGGCAAGCCTCAAGGCTGGTTCATACTTCTTGTCACACGTCTTTTAACACCCCCCCGTTGAGTGAAAAAAGTTGCGCAACTTCTGTCTGCACTCCCGCTGCGATCCCCCGGTGACAGCTGTCTTGTACATGGCCCCCAGTCAGAACTCCGAGACGCGACGATGCGGCTCGCAGCATGTGATTGGTTCAAAGTTTGTGGGCGTTTTTTGTTTGGATGTCCATATATGGTGTATGACACCGCTACACGCTACCCGCTACTCTTTTAGAAGCCGGTTTTTGTTTTTGCTTTGACAGACATGGATAGTTTTGAAGAGAAACTCACAGAGGCGGTCCGGAGCGGGGATCCTGGCGGGACCAATCCAGTTCCTCCGTTATACCTGTCTTTGCAGTGGCTGGACACATACATTAAACACCGGGGGACGACTACAAACATTACAACAGCCGACATAAGAAAAATTGGACCTTGAAATAGCAACACGCCTCGGTGGCTCACTAGAAACGCGTAGGGATACCGCTCCAAAGCTTTTCTCGACTCGGGTTTGAATCTCACCTGGTTGAACTTATTTTACGTTTGTCTTTTATTGGATTAAAAAAAGGAGTTAATATGCCTGTGGTTAACACAAACTCCTTTTTTTTAAAATCCAATAAAAGACAAACGTAAAATAATAAATTCAACCAGGTGAGATTCAAACCCGAGTCGAGAAAAGCTTTGGAGCGGTAACACAACGCGTTTCCTGTGAGCCACCGAGTTGTGTTGCTATTTTAAGGTCCACGTTTCCTTTAAACAAATCGCCCCTCATAAAATCCTCGAGGTAATGGAGCCTATCATTATATTAAATCCATTTGTCCTGATAAAACATGCAGTGGGAGTGCGTGTGACGTATGCAGTGGGAGGGAAGAGGGAGGGATTATCCCCACGTCTTTTAGAAGTATAAACACTCAATGCGGTCGGTGACACACATGCAATTACGTCATCGCTGGGTTCACTCAACGGGGGGTAAAAGACGTGCGACAAGAAGTATAAACCAGGCTTCAGTCTGATGAAGTCTTTCAGATGAAAGATGAAAAATGTCTTCCAAAAAATAAACTGTCCATATGTCATGATTTAACTTTTTTGTGATTTATTTACTTGGATGATTGAGCGTACTCTTTTTCAACACTACAGTAGTCCCTCGATTATCGAGGGACTCCAATAATATGAGTATTACTAAAGTTGACAATCGCGTGTCTGGTACAATCTTATGTTGAAAAACCACGAAAGAGCGAGCCCATGAAATAGGCTATCAACGGACTACTGAACATTATTTTTCTCAAAATCAATCTTGTACAATTTCTTAGCTTAAATATTTAATATGTTAACTATGATCCATTGTAAAGAAAATATGAGTTTTTGACATTTACAAATCATTGCATACGGTTTACTTTTACATTTTACACAGCAGTTTGTCAAAATCATGATTATAAAATGGAGTACACTGGTCCTGTACTGTAAACTGACAGCTTTGTATTTAACTCCAACAGGAAACATTTTTATATTATTATTTTATTTTCAATTTGTATTATCTTTGACATTAAATCACAGGAGAATGCCACAGTTTTGTTAGTTAGTTTATGCAGAGGCAGCACTGGGGTTGTTCATCATCCTTATATACACATTTATGACGTCTTTTTAAAATCCTGCTTTAAATTAGGCTCTTTCTGGGTTCAATGTGTAAGTGACATAAGGTAACGTGATTGGTACATTCATATATATGTTGACTGGATGAGCACACTGATCTCTGTTCCATCAAATTGTTCTTTTAAACTTGCATTTATTTCCAACAGTATGAGCTACTGTACTTGCTGTTGTTTGCTGTAACATGCTCTCTCTTGACTGTGCACAACACCAAGCAGATTGATCCTTTGGGCGAATCTTAGCTTATCTTTTTCTGAATATTAGTAGGGCATAGAAGATTAAAGAAAATACATTTGCAGCTTCATCTTCTTCATTAATGTTGATGAAGGAAATGCAAAGGGAGGTTGTAGAGGTGATATGATGAAGGGTAAAAAGAAAAGTACAAACACAGAGCGGTGAGAATGAAAGAAAATGCACTGAAAGAATAGAAATAACAAATTGTGGAAGTGTTTCTTTAACGTGCTGTCATTGTAAAGACAGTGCACGTGTGCCAGGCGGGCAGCAGGCAGTCAGTCATCCAGTCCCTTTGGCTTCCACATGATAGATGTAGGGGTTAGATTTGCATATGCTATTCAGGGCATCTCTCTCTCTTTTTATTGTTTTTAATCAGAGGCGAATGTCAACAGAATAAATGAAGTTGCGCAGTGAAGTGAAATTTTTATCACATCAGTGGTGTTTGGTTGGCTGTGTGTATGTGTGAGGGGGGGAGTGTGATTATGATGATGCCACCCCTCATACCTCACACCCCACCCTACCCAACACATACATTCTCCACCTCCATTCATCACAGGCCATATTGAGGGAGTGAAATTCAGCGGCAGTGCCGGTAATCAATGGAAGGGCTCCATATGGCGGGGATCAAAGGTGTCACATAGTGTGTGGTTCTGCTTTATTGCCAGCCAGCACTGTTAATTGGACAACAAGATCAGAGGCAATATTAAAATCCAATTAAGTTGATATGAACAGATTGCCAAGTGATGTACACTAATGTATAATTGAGTATCAAGCAAATGCGAGTGGCCCGTCTCGAGTGCCGAGCTGCTGAATAAATGATGGCCGAGCCGTAGAGGACGGAAACAAGTTTGCACATTAGCCATCCTCCACTCCCCTTCCTTTCTCCTTCCCCTTCCCTCTGTGGCTTTCTGGGCCTTCTGATGTGGAAGGACTCAAGATTTTTTTTTTCCATCGCTCCTTTTTTTTTGGAACTGGCAGTGGTTCCTAAATCAACATTTTTGTCCTGCATAATAAGGACAGAGACGCGGAGGGTGTCAGTGTGTGTGCTGCTGAGGCCACAGAAGGTGGGGGAGGCTTGTGTGCATGTGTGTGGGTAAAGCTAGGGGCGGGGTTGACATATAACATTTTAAACAGCCTAATTCCATCACACGCACACAGCTCTAATCTGAGTTTAATAAAATCTAAATGATTTATTGCCCCTTTTTTGCTGGAGCTGGAGCAAGTGCATGATGTGTTTTTGGCTAATCAGGCATAAACACAGACAGCCCCTCATCTCAGAGGAAAGGCTCCTTGACATGGAGCTTTCTCTAAAAATGAGAATGCAAGAAAGAAAACGAATGAAAGCAAGGAAGAGACAGAAAACTGTGAGTCTAACAGACCAACCAGGGCCGGTCCAAGGTGACGCTCCCTGATAAGGTTTTCTTGGATTTCAGCCCAAAACAATCAAAGGTTCATCACCACTCCTTCATTTATTAATTGAATATTTTAGCTTTGATTTAATGCGTGGAGCTGCGCTGCTAATTCCTGACATTGGGCGGCCGATAAGGAGATTTCCATTTCTAATTTTAATATTATTTTGGCTGTTGTGGTAACCCCTTTTTGTGGGGGTGCTAATTATTTATTTCTGTTGTTTTAGTTGTGGTCCAGCATATGCTGTTCCTTTTTTTTTCTTTCTTTCAGTTCCCCATCCCACCTCCCCTCGTTCTTGCATTAAAACTGGTTTCTTTAATTAAGCGGGCACAGGGCTCATTAGCTGTCATGGCGATGGGGTGACATGATGTGCCCATCTCAGTTCCCACTGGCGGTGCCCGGACGGAGTGCCTGGGGAGCAGGTGCTGACAAGGTCGGCGTGGCTGCATGCCATCTGGACGGTGCACGGGCCCCATAATGCCATCCACCAACAACCCTCAGTCAAAGACATCAAAACAATGCTGTGGCTCTTAGGAGATCTGTGGACTTAACAACAGTTAAAACAAAGGCACAATAATTGGTTTTGGCCCAATCTGTCCTTGGTTTGCCACTCTGGGGGCTTTCTGATTATTGAGTGTGTCTGGAACAGAAGGCACATTGAAGGTTCTCTTTCTTTAGAGCTGATGCACCTCAATTTACATAATATATGTGGTGAACTGCATGCAACGCTTCTATACATAGTTCTTAAAAACTCAGAAATGCAAATCTGTGAAAGTGGATGCTAATTTTGTGGGGGAAAGCAAAATAAAACTGATCTATCCAGTTTTAGTTTTAAGCTTTTTATTTGTTTTGCTTTGTTTTTTTCATATAGAGGATCTACACAAAGAAGGACCAATATTTTGGTCCTTTATTTCATCAAAATGAAAATATATATATATTTTGTTTATGAAGATTCGATATTAAAAAAAGAAAACTTCTGCTCTGATGTGGTTTCCTCTTTTTATTGTTTAATCTTGCTGTCAAACTTGAAAGCATGGTTTTAGAAGTTACAAACGTGATTGTGTTTTTTAATTTTGTTGTTCAAAATGTTTAAAATTGACAATTTTTGCCTTAGATAACAATAAAAAATATATTCCTGAATGTAAAGCTGTTTTCAGAAGAAAACTAGTTTAACAGTGTTCAGTGTCTGAATTTCAAATTCATTTGCTGTTGAAAAATTGTTGTGTTCAATTGAACATCTCAATAACTTGATGCATGAATTAATTAATTAATTAATTAATGTATTTAAAAAGAAAATATGCAAATAGATTTTTAGACAACTATTTAAAAAATACATCCTTTTATTGTATACAGTATTGCTTGTGAAACACTAAAATACACTTGAAAATGAAACAGAAATACACCATAAAACTATATTCATTGAAAATAATTAAATAAATAAGGTAATCCATAAAGGTTCAGTCAGCTCCTCTAGATGGATTTTTCAAGAAGAATCCATCCAGATGAGCTGAAAAGTTTTTGGGATTATTTACCTGATGATTGAGCATGCATCAGGACATTAAAATTGTAATTTAAATTATTATATATAATTTTGACACAGAAAATTTGCTTACATTAAACAACTATCACAACATGTTTGCAAATTTACCAAAAATGTACAAACATTTACCAAAATTGATATAATCTACACAAAACAAAACAAAAAAAGGCTACTCTTTGTCTGTGAGCATCAAGTTGGTCATCTGACCTAAAACATTTGATTGTTGTTCATGATGAATCCAGCTACAGACAGGAGGTGGAACATCTGGAGAGCTGGTGCAAAGAGAACAACCTTCACATGAATGTGAAGAAGACGAAGGAGATGATTGTGGACTTCAGAAGGAACAAACACACCCACACCCCACTGTATATAGGTGGATCTGCGGTGGAGGTGGTCTCCAGCTACAAGTACCTGGGTGTACACTTGAATGATAACCTCAGCTGGAGCAATAACACCACCAGCCTGATCAAGAAAGGTCATCAGAGACTCTACTTCCTCAGACGGCTGAGACGAGCCGGTCTGAGAAGCTCAGTCCTCACCTCGTTCTACAGGTGTGCAGTGGAGAGCGTCCTGTGCTCCAGCATCAACGTGTGGCATGGAGGCTGCACAGTTGCAGAGAGGAAAGCTCTACAAAGAGTGGTGAAGGCTGCACAGAAGTCTGTGGGAGTCAGTCTCCCCACCATCACAGACATCTACACCTCCAGATGCAGAAAAAGAGCCACCTGCATCATGAAAGACCTCACTCACCCAGCACACTCACTCTTTGCACCACTCCCCTCGGGACGGAGGTTGAGGAGCATCAAATGTAGAACCACTAGACTGAGGAACAGCTTCTACCCTGAGGCTGTCAGACTCATGAATAAATAAATAATAAGAATAAACACTGCAAAATGTCACATCATGCTGATACTGATCTGTTTCTTGTTGCTGCGTTCATCTGTGACTATCTGCGTTCATCTGTGACCATCTGCTCATGTTCGTGCTGCTGTTTATAATGATGTTTTTCTACTACATTAGGGCTTAGTGTATTACTAGCTGATGTCTCTCTTAGTTAATCCTAGATGTTATTATTGTTTTTCTCTTGCATTTGTTGT
Source organism: Garcialebias charrua (assembly GCA_038048925.1). NCBI lineage: Eukaryota > Metazoa > Chordata > Actinopteri > Cyprinodontiformes > Rivulidae > Garcialebias > Garcialebias charrua. The sequence goes on from JBBPBX010005303.1 coordinate 28,703, forward strand.
TGGATGTAACTGGGACCCTGTGTACATAATCTCGTTTTCAACACATGTACTACATGCGGTGCAAATGACAATAAATTCTCTCTGACTCTGACTCTGACTCTGTTCTGGATGGGTGTGTTTTGCACGTGTTAAAAGTTTACATCTGAGATTTCAACAGGAGTTGGCTTGAAACCCAATGAAGACTACTGTACATACAGGACAGATCTGGTTGGCAGGCCATAGACTGAAGAAGTCCTCTGGATGGGGGACGAAACATTTCTCACTTAAATAAACTGGTCCAGATGACAAAATTTAACCTTTTTTGTTGATATAGTCTATATTCAATTAAAAAAGATTATGTATAATTTCATTTAGTTCCAACTATGTCACGGGGATCACACTCTTAAGCCTCCCTGGTAAGGTCTATTCAGGGGTTCTGGAGAGGAGGGTCCATCGGATAGTCGAACCTCGGATTCAGGAGGAACAGTGTGGTTTTCGTGCTGGTCGTGGAACACTGGACCAGCTCTACACCCTCAACAGGGTCCTGGAGGGTGCGTGGGAGTTTGCCCAACCAGTTTACATGTGCTTTGTGGACTTGGAGAAGGCATTCGACCGCGTCCCTCGGGGGGTTCTGTGGGGGGTACTCCGGGAGTATGGGGTACCAGGCCCATTGATATGGGCTGTTAGGTCCCTGTACGACCGGTGTCAGAGCTTGGTCCGCATTGCCGGCAGTAAGTCAGGCTCGTTTCCAGTGAGAGTTGGACTCCGCCAAGGTTGCCCTTTGTCACCGATTCTGTTCATAACTTTTATGGACAGAATTTCTAGGCACAGCCAAGGTGTTGAGAGGATCCGTTTTGGTGGCCTTAGAATCGCTTCTCTGTTTTTTGCAGATGATGTGGTCCTATTGGCTTCATCAGATCGTGATCTACAGCTTTCGCTGGAGCGGTTTGCAGCCGAGTGTGATGCGGCCGGGATGAGGATCAGTTCCTCCAAATCCGAGGCCATGGTCTTGAGCCGGAAAAGGGTAGCATGCCCTCTCCGGGTCGGGGAGGAGGTCCTGCCCCAAGTGGAGGAGTTTAAGTATCTCGGGGTCTTGTTCACGAATGAGGGAAAACTGGAGCGTGAGATCGATAGGCGGATAGGTGCAGCATCCGCAGTGAAGCGGGCGCTGTACCGGTCTGTCGTGGTGAAGAGAGAGCTGAGTCGAAAGGCAAAGCTCTCAATTTACCGATCGATCTACGTTCCCACCCTCATCTATGGTCATGAGCTTTGGGTTGTGACCGAAAGAACGAGATCTCGGATACAAGCGGCTGAAATGAGTTTTCTCCGCAGGGTGTCTGGACTCTCCCTTAGAGATAGGGTGAGAAGCTCAGTCATCCGGGAGGGACTCGGAGTAGAGCCGCTGCTTCTCCACATCGAGAGGAGCCAGTTGAGGTGGCTCGGGCATCTGGTTAGGATGCCTCCTGGACGCCTCCCTGGTGAGGTGTTCCGGGCATGTCCCACCGGGAGGAGACCCAGAGGAAGACCCAGGACACGCTGGAGGGACTATGTTTCTCGGCTGGCCTGGGAACGCCTTGGGATTCCCCCAGAGGAGCTGCTCCAAGTGGCTGGGGAGAGGGAAGTCTGGGCCTCCTTACTTAGGCTGCTACCCCCGCGACCCGACCCCGGATAAGCTGAAGAAAATGGATGGATGGATGGATGGATGGATATGTATAATTTCAAAATTGGATAAACAAAAAACCTGTCTATGCAAATATGTTTAAAATATATGATTTTTTTTTCATTCAAGTTTATTTGGACAGGTTAATCTTATTGAGCCTCAGGGACTAATTTACAAGAGATACCTGATTTATTTAACCAAGAGTGATGACAACAGTGGATATCAACGACAACAATAGACAATTGTGTACAAATTGATGTTTGTTTGTTTTTACAAGTAAAAATAAAATGGTATTTAAAAGAAAATGTAAAAAAACAAACAATCAAAAAACCAGCTAGGTTATAAGGCAATGTAGAAAACTAAAAACAGGAACATGTTGCATTGGTTTTTGTGAGGAACTTACCAGATGTTTGAAGCCATTTAGAGAGGTCAAGGTGGAGAGCTTCAGATATTGTTGCAAGATATTCCAGGAAACAGGAGCAGAGTAGGAGAAGGCCCTTTTGCCAAGTTCAGTCCTAACTGAGGGGGCACTGCAGGTAATAATGTCCTGAGAGTGCACGCTGTAGCTGCACTCACGCAGAGACATGTAGGAGGAGATGTATGATAGTAGTCAATGGAGGGAAGGAAAGTCACAGTTACAAGGTGTTTCCTAGCATTATAAGATTAAATATCTTTATGATGGACATTTTAACAAAAAGTATATTTTTTGTTTCAATTTATTTCAAGTGAAAATTTTCTGTTGAAAACCAGCCATAAATAATTTCACATTGGCATGGAGAAACAGACTTTTGTAACCAAACGCCTAGCAGATCTTGAGTGTGAAACTTTGTATGTGGATGTTGCTTGTTCTCTGTGCATGTGTGGGTTTTCTCCCCCAGTCCATGTAACGCCAAAAATACACTACATGCGGTCCGCTCCGCTCCGCAGGTCGCAGCTGAGCGTCTCAAACTCCAATTTCCACTACCTCTGCTCAGCTCAGGTCCGCCTGCATGCGCCGCTCCTAGACGCATGCGCGGGATTTGCGGGATCGCGCGATAAATCAAGTGATAAATAAGTAAGTCAGAACAAAACAATTCATTCGGTGGAAGAAGGAGAACAACAGTAGAGACTGCTGCCTTGATCTTCTCTCGTAAATGAGCGACAGGACATGGTTTGAGCAACAGGAAGTGATGTATTACATTTCAGAATAAAATACTTTATTTATTTATTTATTTATTGTATTGCGTTTGTAGGCGTAGTCATAAATGATAGTTTGAAAGCATTTTTGTACAAATAAATCCGTATAGAGCTAGGATTAAGTCCGCCCGTGGTGATTTTATTTTGTAAATACGGAAGTTGTGCTCGTTCCTTTTCCTGTTGGTGCGACGTAATCTTCAAAAGTTGACTCCGCACAGCTCCGGCGTCCGGCAGAAATAGAAAAATTTCTAATTTTGACGGACTGCCGTCCGCTCTCCGCAGCTCGCCGCCGCCGTGCGGAGCCAGTGTAAATTCTGTCATTGATTATAATGGGTGCGTATTTGCTGCGGAGGTCGGACCGGAGCGGGGCGGAGCCGTAACGCATGTAGTGTATTTTTGGCGTTAGGCTGATTGGTAACTCTAAGTCAAGGGTCACCAACATGGTGCCCGCGGGCACCCGGGTGCCCCCAAAGACCATTTGAGGTGCCCGCGGACCTGTTCTAAAAATAGCACAACTCACTACTAAGCTGCATTTAAAATTTCATTTCATTCAGTTGTTATTCTTTTTTGTAATTATCTATATTTTAAAATGTCTATCTTAAAAATATGTTCTTAAAAATATGTTTATAATACATTTTTTTCAATTTACGCTTTGTTATTTCCGAAGAGTTTATCAAACTGGTGCCCCAAACTGGTACTCTGTACCATCGAAGTAGCTCTCAGTTTCAAAAAGGTTGGTGACCACTACTCTAAGTTGTCCCTATAGGTGAGAGTGAGAGAGTGAATGGTTGTTTGATTTTTGCTGTAATGTGTCTTTGTGATGTACTGGAGACTGGAGACCTGTCCAGGTGTCCCCACCACTTCAAACAGTGACTGCTGGATATGAGCAGCAGTGCCCCCTGTGGCCCAAAAAGAAAAAAAGCTGGTAAATATTTGGATGGATGGATGGATGGATGGATGCATTTTGTCAAAAACTGGTTTGGTTAATGTGGTTAAGACCAGGGTAACCTGGGCCTTCCCTAAACCTGGTCTGGTATCAGACAGTCCAGATGACCACATCCTTTCCCAGCCTTTGACGTATGAAGCTTGTTGTCGCACTCTGTTTGAGGCCACTGTTCCACTCTGGGACCCACACTGATCACAAGGCCCCACACACATAAAGACACACTGGTCATTCCCCATTCCCTGCTTCTACCTTATTTTATGAGCTCTGTGGCTGCTTTGCCAGGGGCCTTGGCTCTCATTATGTGGTTAGGCGTTTGGGTTTTGCAAGCATTCACCCACTGATTTGGTGAGCAGATGCTTTCTTTCAAAAATGAAGGTTTAATCTTCTATGCCCAAGCACACAATGTCAAGGTTATTAAACATTCCAGACCCTTTGCTAAGACATGGTCCTAAACAGCACATATGGATGTTGATGCATGCTTTAAGAGAGTGCAGATGTTTATTTTAGAGATTTCTCTGAGGCTGGTCTGCGGTCAGCCATGTGGTGCTAGCCTGTACATGAAAGAAAGTGCAGGATTAAATGCAGAGGTGCCAACAGTTTCTTAGAGCAGAAGGGAAACTTGAGAGCACTGAAAAGCTGACACACTCCCAGAGTGAAGGTGCAAATGTCACACAAGTCATCATGCTGCCAGGAAGTGATAATGCTTGTCTTAATTTAATAAACTGAACAACTATTAAAACTACTTTGTATTAATCCTAGATACAGACACATATGGAATAACTACTTGTTTGCTGACTGTCAGAAAACAAAAGTTACAAAGGGGAAGACAGAATAATAAATGCCTAGTGTTCTTCAAATACAGTACTGTACATGCATATTACATGCCACTTTACATGCCAGAGTTACAAACATATATCATTTAACGTAGTGAAACGAGAGGTGTAGCTGTGTTTGTCAAAACTCAAAAAATGTGTTACCATATTTTCCGTTGTATAGGTTGCACCGTTGTAAAGGTCGCACTGTCCAATTATTGCCCAAAAATTGGAAAAATTCATAAATAGATCGCACCGGTGTATAGATCGCACCTACGTCACCGCCGACGTAACGCGTCATCCACCGCTGACGTGCCGCGTCACAGCTCAACCCGGCAATATGGACCGAGTGTTTAGCTCTGCTGCTAATGTCTGCCACAGGAGAGTCCGTCTCTGAAAACATGAATAAAAAATCAAATTTTATCTCAAATGATTCATCCAGCCATAGTTAAGTACATTAAAGCTCATATAATTACACTCTGTAAGCAGATAAAATACACACCGATTGGTTTCAAAGCTAATTATAACATTAACAGAAATAAAACCAGAAGCTAACCGAGACGAGTCCGTCTCTGAAAACACGAATAAAAAATCGAATTTCATCTCAAATTTTTCCTCCAGGCCATAGTTAAGTACATTAAAGCTCATATAATTACACTCTGTAAGCAGAAAAAATATACACCGATTGGTTTCGAAGCTATTTATAACATAAACAGAAATAAAACCAGAAGCTAACCGAGACGAGTCCGTCTCTGAAAACACGAATAAAAAATCGAATTTCATCTCAAATTTTTCCTCCAGGCCATAGTTAAGTACATTAAAGCTCATATAATTACACTCTGTAAGCAGAAAAAATATACACCGATTGGTTTCGAAGCTATTTATAACGTAAACAGAAATAAAACCAGAAGCTAACTGAAGCTATGCTAATAAAATATTTTTTTTTTATCTCAAACATCTAATAAAGCTACTCACTTGTAAACGTCCATACTGTGATTACATTCTGTAAGTTTCAGAAAAATCCGCTGAGTGGTTCTTGACTTATCTTGCAAACAAACAGCAAACAAACAGAGCTAACAGAAGCTACATCCAGAACAGGAGGCCGACAGAGTCAGTCCGAGCAGAGGAGCTTTTTTCGGACACATGAGCTGGAAACGGTCAGTGTACTCCTCTGGAAGTGTCCCCTAGCGGCCGAAACTGGTACTGCACTGCGCCCCTAGCGGCCGAAAGTGGTACTGCACCATTTTCTGCCAAAGTGAAAAACGGTCATAACTGAGGCAAAAATTGGTCTAAAAATATGGAAAAAATTCCATAAATAGGTTGCACTGGTGTATAGGTTGCAGGCCTTGAAAAAAACCATAAAAAGGTGTGACCTATACACCGGAAAATACGGTTTGTGCAAATTCATGCAGAATTGCATGAAGGGGTGGTACGATGGCACAGTTGGTAGAGCTGCTAACTGTCAGAGAGCAGATCGTCAGTTCAAATCCTGGCTGGGAACCTTTCTGGGTGGAGTTTGCATGTTCTCTCTGTGCATGTATGGGTTTTCTCTGGGTACTCCAGTTTCCTCCCACAGGCATGTTAGGCTGATTGGTAACTTTAAATTGTCCCTAGGTATGAATGAGAGTAGATATGTTTACATGTGCAAAATTCTTTGATCGTATTGAAATGTTTTCAGATTAAATAATCCAAATGTATCATTTACATGCAGCGGGCTTTGTTCTGAACAGAAGTCCTGACGTGTGCAGAGTGGTAAACTCTCCTTAAAAAAAACACAGAAGAAGAAGTTCTACTTATGTTTTACTTCCGGGATGAATGTAAACAAACCTGAGCGCCCAAAATGGACCCGTAAATGGGCCTTGTAATATTAGCATTAGCCAGGCGGAAACACGTGAGGTAGACATAGGTCGCACATGTGCAGTCAGGTCAGTTTTTCACGATCAGAAAAAAAATGAACGGATTAAGTGTTTACATGCACACCTTTCAGATTATGAATCAGCATGAACCACCCCTCTCATTCTGATTACAAATTATTTCAGATCGAGCTGAATCAACAAAGAATAATCCACATGGGGCGTTTAATCCGATTGTTATCCTTATATGTAAACACAGCCAGTGAATGTTTGTTTGTCTCGTTTGGCTCTACGAGTCCGTGTGATGGACTGGAGACCTGTCCAGGGTGTCCCCCGCCTCTCACACAGTTACTGCTGGATATGGACACTAGTGATCCCCCCGACCTAAACAGGAAGAAGCGGGTTAAAATAATGGATGGATGGATGGATGGCATAGCAAGATGGGATACTTGAAGCATGTGATGTGAATGACTATCAGCTCCTGCTACACCAAAATGTAGCTGAACTTCGGTTATATATAGTTATAGCTTTTTCTGTGCTAGCTAATGTTGAATATGACTGACACACTGATTCCAACTGATGCTAAAATTAAAACAGTTGTAGATGTACATACAATGCTCTAAAATTTTAATGAAAATTCATTCAGTGGCCCATGAGATATTTTGCTAAAAGACAAGCAGAACTGACTCCAACAGTTGTTGCTAAGTATTTAAGCAAAGATCCCACACATTTAGTAGCACTTGGAGTATGTATTGTACAACTACAGCTGGATTTGGCACATCTGTACTCGACTAAATTATAGCAAGTTTTGCGTTGTTTACTCTCAATCGGCTGTGATGACCATCACAGTTTCACAAATATTGAGACTGGAAGTTAATCACTCGTAGATACTTGTTTGGTAGATATTTACTGAAATGTTTGTAAAAATCCATCCAGTAGTTCATAAGATATTTTGTTAGTTTCAATCCAGCATTTTCAGTGTTTTATAAGACATTTTGGTAACGGGCACATACACCCCCCCCCCCACACACACACACACACACACACACACACACACACACAGACACACACACTCAGTGGTGGGTG
>JBBPBX010005303.1:40030-72626 GCA_038048925.1 Garcialebias charrua
ATCTGGGGGATTTAAAAATGTCCAAATCATCTATCCAGCTATTCATAGATTGGACCAGCTCTCCCAGTGAATTGTAATTATAAAAATTATTTGTGGTGTAAACACTGACACAGACCAGGTCTGCTAAAATGACTGGGAATGTCAGTGGAGGTAAGTATTACTCCAGGTCTCTGCTCCATTTATTTATTTCAAACGGGCAACATTTCCAATTATACCGATTTTTTTCCATGTAGTTTTTTTTTTTGTCATCTGGGAGAAGCTTATTACGATAGTCCACTTTATTTTGCGCTGCTTTTCAGAACCGTGACGGAAGAAATCTCCTGAATTTCTTTTATTTTTTCTGAAGGCAACAAAAATGGCGGTCGAGACCGGAACGCCCCGACACGCCCCCGACACTCCCCCACACAGTGACGTGTGCTCCAAAGCTCTATAATGCTGCGTTCCAGTAACCTCGTATTGTGGGGATTTCCAAGGTCCCAGTGGTGGATTTAAACTGGAACGCCCGCTCCAGTGGGAAACTCCCATTCGTGAAGTGGGGCAATTTTTTCGGCCCCCAGTTTATCCCAGTGACGTATTCAAAATGGCGGCCACTCGCGTCCTTAGTAAGTGAACTCCTTAACTTTTACTAAAATAACAGTTGTAAAATGTTGTTGTGTGTTTTTTAATCACACACACAGCTTAAGCGTATGCTTGTGAACACAGATCACATTAAAAACCTGTGTTTAGTTGCATGTCATGCGGCGTACGGCTGTTTTTGTCGTTGTTTGGATCACAACAGTTCTGTAGGCCAGCGGCAGCGACTTTCATTCGCCACATTTTATTATTCAGCACATTAAAAAAGTAACTATTAGTTATGAATTTTATTTTAAAATATATATTTTTTACCCTTGTTTTCTTTGGCGCTGTGGCTTATTTTGTTAGCCAACCCAGAACTAAACACACATTGTTTGTTGAACTGACTATAAATTAGCACTAAACTGTGGTTAAAAAAATATATATTTGGTTTCCAAAGATCCGTGTTTAGAAACATTCTATAATCCTGTATGATATTTATGTGTTAGGACGTGTATATTTGTATAGTAAGTGTGTGTTTGTTTTCAGTCTACCTCGACCAGTACAACAACATGTTTGTTGATGAGCAGAGAACAACAACATTTTCTGGCAGCCTGTATCGCAGTGCAGGGGATTTGTCCTGTTTGTACATTGATGCAAACCTCACTATGAAAGTTGAGCTTATCCAACCTGCACAGGACAGCACAGCTGGTAAGATTTTGGAGAAATAAGTTTTAATGCAAACCAAACCAATTACTGTATAATGAATTTAACAATACTGTGTTTTTTTCTTTTTATATGATTTTTTCAGAGAACTGTGAAGACTCTCCATCAACCAGCAGCCACGCAGAGTCCCCCATCCGCGAGAATGACAGTTTTAATAAAGAACAGACACTGTTCTCGATTGAACACATGCGTGTTCCACTCGCAAGCGAAGGTCTAGTGAGGTTTTGGAGTTCTTCCGCCAGTCAGAGGAAAACAGTCAACAGCGACATCAGGACATGATGGAGCAAATGAAATCAACCCAGGAGCAAATGAAATCAGCCCAGATGCTACAAAAAAATGTAGCTGTACTGTAAACTTTCTTATTGTTTTGCACAAAACAACTTCTGTTTTTTTTTTAAAGTTTTTTTTGTTTTCACATTGTTTATTTTGCTCAGGTTCGGCCCAGTAAAAATGTTTGGTTTTCAGTGCCTTTGATTGTATGAATTTTGAAAATGCTGTTCTGTTGCACATTTTGTAATTAAAACTGAAACTTTCAGACAACTGAGATTGGAACTTTTGTCACAACTCAAAGACAAAATGCTGTATTTAAAGAAAAATGTTTATTAAGCTTCATTATAGCAGTCTTTTAAGTACATTTGTACAGACAGTTTTGTCATGAACAACTGCGCTAATGTAGGAAGTTTCAAAACAACATACTACCTATTATTTTTTTCTTTTACACACCGGAATTCTAAGGAGTTATTCATTTTCATCATCCTCCCTGGGGGACCCGTCTGCATGCTGCTGACAAATTTGTGATGGCCCACGTCCCAAGTTGTGGAGGATGCAGGCAGCCACTATGATCTTCACCACCACATCAGTTCTGGTATTCTGCACGTCACGAAGCCGTCTCCACCTGCACTTCAAACATCCGAAGGCTTGCTCCACAATCACCCTTCCACGGCTGATTTCAGCGTTACGTTGCTTGTCTGCTTCACTTAGAGCACCATTGTTCTTCAGGATGGATGGGTTTTCTGGCAGCATGGTAGGGTCCAAGACAACTCTGCAATGGGAAAACAGTGTTTATTTCAGACAGACAAAGTTAATAATGAGCTGCAATTCTCTGTCATTTTTTCATCATTTGACTTCTTGTTTATGTGAAAAATACACATTTCAGACAGCTACTTTCAGGAAACTGTTGGAATCTGGAGAATAGTTGAATCTCTTGGAATCCTGGCAAAAAAAAACCAATGCAGATATGTTCCTGTCTTTGATTTATACATCTACCTTATAATGTTTTTCTAGTCTTTGATACTTTGTTTTAAAAGAAAAAATATATATATATAAATATATATTTCTCTCTTGTGTTTATTGTCTATATATATATAAATATATTCTACCATTCTACCATTGCTGTTAATCATTCTTTAGTTTGTAGCAGGTCACTTTTTTAAATGAGTCCACGAGGCTCAATGACATTTACCTGACTAAATAAAGGTTGATTGTAAAAAAACAACAACAGTACTGTAGTGTCAGGCTACAAACCAAAACTTTCTGATGGTGTTATATATCATAAAATCAATCACCTTTATTTTACCAGTTATTTTGCCCGTTCGAGATCTCTTTTACAAGGGTGACCTGGTCAAGTGGTCAGCAGGGTTAGCAACCGGTGTTAGCAACTTATTTATTTAGCAAAATAAAGCAACCACTGTACAGTTTCTTCAACATATCGTAAACCCCCTACATGTTTTGCTGTGCAGTGAGCGAAGACGTTTTTTTTTTTTAGCTGTAAAGCCAGTTTTTCTTTTTCCCAACGAGAAAAATATATATTAAATCTATTACCTTCGACGTTCATCTTTCTTCTTTGACATGTTCTGTGTCAGGAGTGCATATCTGGTTGTCTGGAGTGCATATATGTTTAGTAATTTATTATATTCCGAAACAGCAACAAAAACAATGCGTGCGTCCATCTTGTTTTACCACCAGGGTAACCGGAACGTGTTTTCAAGTGGTAGATGGGGAGATGACGTCACTGCCACTTCGTAGTTCCCAAAATACGAGGTAACTGGAATGCAGCATAAATCCACAAAGACAAAATGGAGTTCTTTCTTACCCTCTCTGTATTTCTCCATCAGCATCCTCATAGCAAAGATGGCATCTGCGTTCTCTTTCTTGGCATAAAACCTTAGTGCTACTCAAAAATAGTCACCTCGTCTCATCTAAGTCTTTCTTTCACAACTCTCTCCCAGATCTTCATCGTATGGCTCATCAACTTAAATTCCCTGTAGTTGCTACAACTCTGTATATCACCCTTGTTCTTAAAAATGGACACCAGCATACTTCTTCTCAATTCCTCGGGTGTTTTCTCACCCTCAAATATTTCAGTCAAAATTCTCAGTGCCATCTCTCCAAGACATATCCAAACCTCCACTGGTATGTCATCAGGCACTTCTGCCTCCCCCTTCTTCATTATTTTCAGATATTTCCATACTTCACCTCACTAATTTTCCTACTTCCTGGTCCACAATTTCTATGACTTCTACTCTTCCATTATTTTCATTCATTAGCTCATCAAATCACTCCTTCCATTTTCCCGTCACACTCTCATTCATTCATTCAACCTTTATTTAGTCAGGTAAATCTTATTGAACCTCATGGGCTCATTTACGAAAGCAACCTGCTAAAACTAAAGAACGATGAACAGCAATGGTAGAATTTCCTTAAACAATAAACAATAAAGTCAAAGTCAAAGTCAACTTTATTGTCAGATCTGCAATATGTACTGTACAGGACATACACAGGACCGAAACAAACAATAATAAACAAACAATAAACAATAAACAATAGAAAACAAAAAAGAGAAAAAACAAAAGAAAGAAATACTTTTTTTTTTTAACAAAGTATCAAAAAACGAGCAAAACATAAGGTAGACGTATAAAATCAAAGACAGGAACAAATCTGCATTGGTTTTTGCCAGGATTCCAACAGATTCTGAAAACCATTTAGAGAAGTCAAGGTCGAGAGCTTCAGATCTTTTTGTAAGATATTCCATGAAGCAGGAGCGGAGTAGGAGAAGGCCCTTTTTCCAAGTTCAGTCCTCACTGACGGAACACTGCAGGTAATCATGTCCTGAGAGCGCACACTGTAGCTGCACTCACGCAAAGACATGTAGGAGGAGATGTATGAGGGCAGCAGATCAAGAAGTGATTTAAAGATGAAAATGTACCAGTGCAAGAGTCAAAGAAGGCGTTCAATACAGGATCAACTGGACTTTATTTGTTGCAGAAAACGTTTCGACTTCTGTCCAGAAGTCTTTTTCAATTCTGAATGAATGAAAGCTGTGAGAACGAGAAGTTTTATACAAGCCACGCACCAACATATGAAATTGGAAACTGAAATAACACCACAAAATACCTAACATGCCCATTCTATTTAAATTGACAAAACAAAACAACACATCACACCTGGGGGTTTGTAACACATACATGTAAATTGAAAGATCACACCTTAACAGTAGGAGGTTCCCTTGAGGTCTCTGGTAGAAGACACAAACTGTATGTAAATTGACACAAAACACCTCCCAAACAACAACAGAGGCTACTCAGAGAAACTTTGTTAGTCTAATTTACAGACAAGACATCCCTGCTCCCATCCAGTGTAAAACGTTTCGGAATCAAATCCAAAACTGAGTTATAAGTCTTAGAAAGTTGAAATCTCAGACCTCCTCCTCTGTTAAGAGAAGGTTTTTCTCTCTTAACATACAAAGCTTCCTTCACCCCCCTCTCAAACCATCTGTGCTCTCGGTCCAAAATTTGAACATTCTGGTCCTCAAATGAGTGACCCTTGTCCGTGAGGTGGAGGTGAACAGCTGAGTTTTGTCCAGAGGAGGTAGCTCTCCTATGTTGAGACATTCTTTTGTGGATAGGTTGCTTCGTTTCTCCGATGTAACGGTCTGAGCAGACTTCGCTGCACTGGACTGCATAAACCACACCACTCTGTTTGTGTGTGGGGGTTTGGTCTTTAGGGTGGACCAACCTCTGTCTGAGAGTCCTGCTAGGTTTGAAATGTACTGGGATGTTGTGTTTGTTGAAAATCCTTCTGAAATTCTCTGAGACTCCAGCAACATAAGGAATGACAATGTTTTTCCGTCTGTTAGACTTTTTCTGTTCATTATTGTGTTTAACAGATTTCCTTGCTGACTTGACAAAAGCCCAGTTGGGATATCCACATGTTTGCAGAGATTTTTTGATGTGTTTCTGTTCCTTTTCCTTCCCTTCTGTCTTCGTGGGGATGTGTTCTGCCCGATGCTGTAAAGTTCTGATGACAGAAAGTTTGTGCTCCAGTGGATGGTGAGAGTCAAACAGGAGATATTGGTCTGTGTGGGTTGGTTTTCTGTAAACTTCAATGTTGAGACTGTCATCTCCCTCCATATGCACCAAACAGTCCAAAAAAGGCAGCTTATTGTCGTTAGCATCCTCTCTGGTGAACTTGATGTTGTTATCAACAGAGTTAATGTGTCTGGTGAACGCTTCCACCTCCCTGGCTTGGATTTTGACACAGGTATCATCCACGTATCTGAACCAATGGCTTGGAGTTGTCCCCTCATAGGAGTTTAGGGCTCTCTGCTCCACTTCCTCCATGTAAAGATTAGCAACAATGGGTGACACTGGAGATCCCATGGCACAGCCGTGCTTCTGTCTGTAAAAACTGTCATTGAACTTGAAATAAGTGGTGGAGAGGCAGAGATCCAGCAGGGTGCAGATGTGGTCTGGGGTTAAGTTGGTCCTTTTGTCCAAATCCTTGTCCTGTAGAAGTCTTTTTTTGACGGTTTCTACTGCTTCAGAAATGGGTATGCATGTGAACAGAGAGGTCACATCATATGATACAAGAGTTTCTCCCGGGGTCAGCTTCAAATGTTGAACTTTGTTGGTGAAATCAATGGAGTTTTTAATATGATGAGGTGTGTTACCAACCAGAGGAGCTAAAATACCAGCCAGATGTTTAGCAACATTGTATGTCACTGAGTTCATGCTGCTCACGATGGGTCTGAGAGGTGTACCTTCTTTGTGTATTTTTGGAAGTCCATACAGACAGGGAGTGGCCTCACCCGGGTACAGTCTATAATACAATGATCGATTGATTGTTTTCTCCTTTTCGAGTTTTTGTAGATAATCAATGACTTTCTTTTTAAAGGTGTTAGTCGGGTCCCTCTTCAGGTGCTCATAGGTGTTACTGTCATTCAGTAGAGCGGTTATTTTCTCCTGGTAGTCAGATGTGTTGAGTATTACTGTGCATCTTCCTTTGTCGGCTGGTAAAATGGTGATGTTTTGGTCTTGGCTGAGTGATGTTATGGCTCTCCTTTCCTGTGGTGTGAGATTTGAGGGAGGCAGTTTGGCACTGGAGAGGGTAGCTGATATTTTCATCCGAAGTTGTTCAGCCTCTGTACCTGTCAAGTTGTTGTTCCTAATCGCAGATTCTGTGGCTGTGATTAGTTCCACAACAGGTATTCCTTGTGGGGAGATGGCAAAATTTAGTCCTTTTGCCAGAACATTTTTCTCAGGTTGGTTGGTTCAGATACGTGGATGATACCTGTGTCAAAATCCAAGCCAGGAAGGTGGAAGCGTTCACCAGACACATTAACTCTGTTGATAACAACATCAAGTTCACCAGAGAGGATGCTAACGACAATAAGCTGCCTTTTTTGGACTGTTTGGTGCATATGGAGGGAGATGACAGTCTCAACATTGAAGTTTACAGAAAACCAACCCACACAGACCAATATCTCCTGTTTGACTCTCACCATCCACTGGAGCACAAACTTTCTGTCATCAGAACTTTACAGCATCGGGCAGAACACATCCCCACGAAGACAGAAGGGAAGGAAAAGGAACAGAAACACATCAAAAAATCTCTGCAAACATGTGGATATCCCAACTGGGCTTTTGTCAAGTCAGCAAGGAAATCTGTTAAACACAATAATGAACAGAAAAAGTCTAACAGACGGAAAAACATTGTCATTCCTTATGTTGCTGGAGTCTCAGAGAATTTCAGAAGGATTTTCAACAAACACAACATCCCAGTACATTTCAAACCTAGCAGGACTCTCAGACAGAGGTTGGTCCACCCTAAAGACCAAACCCCCACACACAAACAGAGTGGTGTGGTTTATGCAGTCCAGTGCAGCGAAGTCTGCTCAGACCGTTACATCGGAGAAACGAAGCAACCTATCCACAAAAGAATGTCTCAACATAGGAGAGCTACCTCCTCTGGACAAAACTCAGCTGTTCACCTCCACCTCACGGACAAGGGTCACTCATTTGAGGACCAGAATGTTCAAATTTTGGACCGAGAACACAGATGGTTTGAGAGGGGGGTGAAGGAAGCTTTGTATGTTAAGAGAGAAAAACCTTCTCTTAACAGAGGAGGAGGTCTGAGATTTCAACTTTCTAAGACTTATAACTCAGTTTTGGATTTGATTCCGAAACGTTTTACACTGGATGGGAGCAGGGATGTCTTGTCTGTAAATTAGACTAACAAAGTTTCTCTGAGTAGCCTCTGTTGTTGTTTGGGAGGTGTTTTGTGTCAATTTACATACAGTTTGTGTCTTCTACCAGAGACCTCAAGGGAACCTCCTACTGTTAAGGTGTGATCTTTCAATTTACATGTATGTGTTACAAACCCCCAGGTGTGATGTGTTGTTTTGTTTTGTCAATTTAAATAGAATGGGCATGTTAGGTATTTTGTGGTGTTATTTCAGTTTCCAATTTCATATGTTGGTGCGTGGCTTGTATAAAACTTCTCGTTCTCACAGCTTTCATTCATTCAGAATTGAAAAAGACTTCTGGACAGAAGTCGAAACGTTTTCTGCAACAAATAAAGTCCAGTTGATCCTGTATTGAACGCCTTTTTGATTTTATCATGTCCTGGATGACTGAGAATCTTCACCAGCACAGTGCAAGAGTCTGCGTTAGGTTAATAATGTCCAGTTAACCAGTGAATACAGGGTGCAGTGGTGGGTACGATAATCACAGCCAGTTATGAATCTTAGAGCACCATGATAGACAACATCCAACATCCGCAGGGTGCTTGTAGGAGCATTCATGTAGAGAATGTCACCGTAATCAATGGAGGGAAGGAAAGTCACAGATACAAGGCGTTTCCTAACATTCAGTGTTAGACATGATTTGTTTCTGAAAAAGAAACCCAGTTTAACTTTCAGTTTCTTCACTAGGTTTTCCACGTGGAGTTTAAAAGAGAGATGTGAATCGATCAGGATACCCAGATATTTATAGGAATCAACAAACTCAATAGGGAGACCATTTGAAGATTAATGCCTCTTTTCCACCGCTCGGCTCGGCTCGGGTTGGATCGGCTCAGGTCGGCTCAGTTCGGGTCGGGTCACATCTATGTTCTGTTTCCACAGCTTTTTTGTACCCCTTCTGTGGGCGGGGTCCAGAATCCTACTCGTCCAGAAACTGTTTTTTTTTTTTAAACAACACAGTGTGATCACAACATGTTCATATACGAAATGTATCCTGTTGGAGTTATTTGAAATAAAATTCAATGTTTTATAGACATAACTGTGTCAAGCTACCACCATTAATTTTCTCCCTTCTACTTTGTATCACATATTATCAATTCTATCAAAAACCACATAGCTGATATTTTTCAAAAAAATCTAGTGTGATCACAACATGTTCATATACGAAATGTATCCTGTTGGAGTTATTTGAAATAAAATTCGAATTTTTATAATTTATTTTCGTTGTGCAAACACAGGTTTTGGAAAAAGTCAAAGCGAAACTACTTTAAATGCAGCATATTTGACCACTACGTGACAATATTAAAGCGTGGTTAAGCTCAGGAACCCTCGTACTATAAAGTCAGATATGAAATATATTTTATATCTGTTCATTGAGCTACATTTAAAGACATAAAGCCGCCCGCGCGCCGCGTGTTGCTCGTGGCGAAACTACTTTTTAAAATCCTGCAGTTTTGAGCAGTACGTGATTTTATTAAGGACACGTTCAGCTGAAGACCCATCTTTGCTATAAATTTAAAAAATAATAATTGTTTTTACCGTGTTTATCATGTAAGTCCTGCAGTGATCGCGTCCCTCTCTTCCGTGAAAACAGCTCGTGTCTCCTCCTCCTATATTTGTATCATTGATGTTCATCATTCTTTAGTTTGTAGCAGGTCGCTTTCGTAAATGAGCCCTCGAAGCTCAATAAGATTTACCTGACTAAATAAAGGTTGAATGAATAATAGTTAGGAAAACGTTTTTGCAGAGAGAAAGCCTGTCTGTTAATGTATAAATTTCACCTCTTGAGTCATCAATCTTTTCTCTCACCTCCAAAAGCAATGGCTGTAAGTTCGCCATCTTATTTTAATTTGTTAAAAAAAATCTGTATGCCTCTTTTAACTGTCTATTGTTGTCACTGTTGTCATCATTCTTTGTTTGTAGCCAGGTCTCTCTTGTAAATGAGTCCTCGAGGCTCAATGAGATGCATAAATAAAGGTTGAATGAAACGTGCAGTTAAAAAGTTTATATGAAGATTCCTTTTAGAAATATATTTGATTGAAATGTATTTTATATTTAGCAAAAAATAGTACTTCATAAAGTGCAACAAAATATATTTTATAACAATGTACTTGAAGTATATTTAGATAAATCTATTTATTTAACAAGAAAGTTCATTCTCAATAGTCCAGAGGTATCTATTTACAGTATTTTACATTTTCAGGTTCAGGAAGTGTTACACCCAATCACAGAGGACAGGAAGACTGCAGCCAATCATGTGTCGTGGTCTGGATCCTCCCACTGGCTGCCAAAAGTCTGAACCGTGAGCGAGAGGGAGAGTCTGTCAGTAGATACATTTTGCACGCGAGAGCATGTAGTTGTCCTCCGAGCGCACGTGCGCGCGCTTGGATCTCTTTTCTACGCTCGCGCTCATCCCCATTACGCGCGCGGGGCTGATTTGCGCTCGCACGAGAGTAATTTGCTCCCTCGTGGCATGTATTTGCTCTCGCGAGATCTGTATTTGTTCACGCCCCTTCTGTATTTGTCCACGCCCATTTCGTCATCGTTTTATCTCCATAGTGGAAGTGGAAATTGGAATTTGAGACGCTCAGCTGCGACCTGCGGAGCGGAGCGGACCGTATGTAGTGTAATTTTGGGGTAACGTCCTCATACATGTCATGTACTAATCTAACATGTCCTGCTGTCTTCATGCACGTCCTGTACCAGTCTAACATGTCCTCATACATGTCATGTACTAATTTAACATGTCCTGCTGTCTTCATACATGTCCTGCTGTCTTCATGCATGTCCTGCTGTCCTCATACATGTCCTGCTGTCCTCATACATGTCCTGCTGTCCTCAGACATGTCCAGTACCAGTCTCAAACGTGTCTGTCACTCCAGATGTCCTCACACAACACCATAGCTCCACCCTGTCTTAAGCCTTTTTTTAAACCCACAGACACAGTGGAGTTCTTCCTTACAGGTGGAATATTTGGTATATTTTTACACCAACTAAATAACCTTTTTGAAGGAATAAGACGCAACTTATTGTTTGCGTTCAAAATGAAAAAGACCGAGATGAACTGAAATTTCACCAAAAACTTGAGTAAAAACATTTAAAAACAGCAGAATTTTACAATGAATGCAAAGCAAAATAAAAGTGCTTTTTTTTTCTTTTTTTTTACTCATGTTGTGTTTTTGAAATTACGGTAACTCAACACCCCCACACTAAATCTATTCACACAGTTCCCATTAGTTGGTTTTTGGCTCAGACATTCACTGATAAGCAGACTGTCATCATATTCATCTTCTTCCTCGACCAAATGTCGAAGGAACGAGCCAACTGTGGAGATACTTACTTGAGGCTTAGTTTATTTGTTTATCCCCCACAACTCTCTACGTGCCTAGTGCTGGTTTGCTTAAACCCTGACGCTTAATGTGTGTAGATTTTTTTAATTTCCATGCCATCTGATGTCAACAAGCTCCTTCAGCTACACTAATCCACTCCTAAAACTCCCCTAAATCAGTAAAACTGACAAGCGGCCAAGTTTCAAGCAACTTCGGCTTAGAATCCAAAAAATTACATCATAAATTTCAAACTAAAGCTCTCATTTGACATAGTGCACTGTGCAAAGCTTTACGTTTCTACTTAAAGCTAAATGAGATAAAGATTGTCATTAGCAAAATAAAGTACCCATAGTTTTAAAAAATTGTGATAAAACAGTTTGGGTTTTTTTTTACAAAAGAAAGAGAAACATCTAAATAAAAACAGACATGAGATATCTGAAAGTAAAGCAACAAAGCATAGATTTACAGTCTAAAAGACAACTTATCCAATTAAAATCCTTCAAGGTCAATCTCTTCACTTTTCTCCTTTGGTAAAGAGTCCATTAGCAGCTCATCTTTCTTTAAACTGCTGGCATATGGGAGGGGGTGGGGGGACGGGGGACAATGCCAGGGAGGGCTGTGCTGAGATGACAAAATTGTCAACAGGGGCCTCAGACAGAGGCAAAGCACTGCCATTACTATCATGCAAGAAGATGGGTTAATTATAAGATTTGGTTTCTAATATGGAGCCTTTTAGAGGAAGTGAAGAGCTTATACCCGGTAATTAGACATAAATCGTTTGACTGAAGCAAATATAAAATGTAAGGACAAAGGAGGGTTGAGTAAAGCTTTGTCTTTAGGAAAGGAAGAGGACGCAAAAAAAAATAAAGGTACACAATTTTGAGAACTTTGAAAAAAGCAAGGCAATTGGACGTTCATTTAGAACCATTTTTAGAAACTTGAAGGTTTTGTGTAACACACTGCACCTGTGTTCATCAAACTGCTCACACATTAGCACCGTGTTATTTTCCATTTTGATACCAGAAAATTAAAAAAATTGTGTTGATTATGACTGAATAACTTCAAACTATTTATAGCATGGTGTGTTCCATTTTTCACAATTATGGACATTAAAACAAAGATATGAAACTCAAGAGCAGGAGGTCCCAATTGGACATGTTGTGGAAGACTAGTAGTGGACCCAGTCCACCCAGTGGACCCCTGCAACACATCACCACATTTAAAAAGTGCTTGATTATGTCACATGAGGTGTCAGTGGGACTGATTAGCTCTGCAACAAGTGCGAAGAACTGAACTCAAGTTCCACGTCTCTTTGAGAAGTCTCACCAATCTCCATCTAAATGCAAACATCCATTTGGTGTTCAAAATTGTATTTGGATGCCTACTAAACTTTGACCTTTAGCCAGTTTTAGCTGGATTAGGACAGTTTAGAAGTCATTTAGATGTAATTTCCACCCAGAGATGCTCAATGGGAGCTCGTACATGCATGTCACCTGAAGCATGAACATTAAAACTGCAGATTTAAACTTACAGGTGCAACTTCATCTGGTGCTAATCCCTTACAGGAATGATTGATATTTTCACCTCATCTCCACAGAATCCTGTCTGATTACTGCAGATGACAAGGGGATAAAAAGCTGACACAGTTAGCTCAACGTTTAAGCTTTTTCCTCAGTTGTTCTTTAAGGTAATTGGCATTAGTAGGCCAGACAGATTCTTTTAGATTATTGCGGATAATTTATGTGCATAGGGATTCAGTCAGTCATTAACAGTTAAGTTAATAGGGCCTTCTCTGTTGCAGGTGCAAAACTGCTTACTATAAGTCTCGTTTAAAAACTCACTTTTGTTCCCTGGCTTTCGACAATGTATGAATGCAATGATTTCAACTTCTCTGTATTTTATAATTTTAGTCATTAATTTCTTATCTTTACCTCTGTGTATTTCATGCAGTGTTCTTGGCTTGTTTGTTTTTTGCTGTACAGCACTTTGGTTGGCCTTGTTGCTGTTTTTAAGTGCTTTATAAATTAAGTGGTATGGTAAGTTAAGTTATGTCTTTTTAAAATGTGTTAACAGTTGGTGCTCATGTGGGCAAACTTTCATTCGAGGCAAACAGCGGGGTAATCAGAGAGACCAATCACTCCAATCACCACACAAATTACAGTATGTGTAGCAATTTAAGCATTTAAACTTAACACTGCAAATCAAAACCAAATGTGTGGGACAGAAATCACCATAAAGACAGCTAACAATCCCACGCTGATCTAAGTAGGTGGTAGCACTGCTGATACAGTACTGCATCTTCACTGAGCAGCCAAGCTTGTGACGACAGTAGGATGATGCACAGGTATTGAAACATTGATATGAATCATGTTCATCAAGCATCAACTGAAAAAGCGACAAATAAACCCTCTGGAACACTCTTACATTCACTAATGTGTCAATAATATGAATATGCACGCTGCAATCCTGGCCTTTGACAACCAGATTTTCAAGTGCCATTTCACAAAGTGTTAGCCATGATAACTTCATTATTCTCACAAAAGGTTAACATAGGCTTGTGACTGTTCTTGCTCTGGATAAATGGAGAAGCATATCATCATATGCTAATAGACACACTCAGAAACGCACACATATGGCAATGCAATGCCTACAATTAGCGCAGCCCCTGGCAACAATTCTCTCTCTGATTACAAGTAAAAGAGTCATGCTTGTTTTCATGCAGTGCAAGCACACCAACCAAGGATGAGAATGGTTTGCTTGTTTGTTTTGGTCGTCACGACAAACGGGCCTTCAATAAGCTGGGGCCCGAGTCAGTGGCGATGGAAAGCTGTCCCTGTGGATTCAACTTCGTGCATAAAACAAGAAAACCAGTGAACACATTTTACTGACTGCATCTGCCTTGCTGTAAGGAGGACATATTTACACGGCATCTACGAGCACCTTCTTATTGCATTTTTAAGCAAACTGGAAAGAACATTGTGCAACTGGAGAGGTCGGAAACAAACACATTAACAGCAAATCTTGCTGCTGATCATGTTTTCTGATGTTTGTTGGTCTCCATTTTGGCAGAAGACTGTCGTTCTTCTGGCGCAGACAAAAGAGGATTGAGGGCCTCTTCAGACCAATGTGTCCAACAAACTGTCCTCTGTTCTCTAAATATAATAAACTTGTGAGAGGACAACGTGGGACAGGGTGGATAACTGGCATCTATTAATAGTGACTATAAATAGATTGAAAAAATGAGTATTTTACTGCAATTAGTCATGGATGGTAGCTGTGCAGTGAGAGAGGAAACTGAAAGGGACAGGAAGGAAGGAAAATGACTACAGTATTTTCTGGTGTATAGGTCGCACCTGTGTATAGGTCGCATTGTCCAATTATCACCAATAGATTGGAAAAATCCCTAGATAGGTCGCACTGGTGTATAGGTCGCACCTACGTTTAGCTCTAATCTGCCTCAGCCAAATAAAAATAAAGTTTAACTCCATGTGTAAAGAAAAGTTTTTCTTCCTGTTCATTTTTATTTTATTTATTTTTATTTTTATTTTAGGAATATATTTATGGGGCGGCCGTGGCACAGTGGTAATGGCAGCCGACCCCCGATCGGAAGGTTGGAGGTTCGAATCCCGCGTCCGCCCACCATGTGTCGTTGTGTCCCTGGGCAAGACACTTAACCCCGAGTTGCTCCCGGTAGGTCTGGATGGCGCCTTGCAAGGCAGGCTACCACTACCGGTGTATGAATGTGTGAATGAATGGGTGGATGGCTGGTATTGTAAAGCGCTTTGGGGCTCCTCACAGGGGGCTGGAAAGCGCTATATAAATAAGCTCCATTTACCATTTANACAGTGGTAATGGCAGTCGACCCCCGATCGGAAGGTTGGAGGTTCGAATCCCGCGTCCGCCCACCATGTGTCGTTGTGTCCCTGGGCAAGACACTTAACCCCGAGTTGCTCCCGGTAGGTCTGGATGGCGCCTTGCAAGGCAGGCTACCACTACCGGTGTATGAATGTGTGAATGAATGGGTGGATGGTTGGTATTGTAAAGCGCTTTGGGGCTCCTCACAGGGGGCTGGAAAGCGCTATATAAATAAGCTCCATTTACCATATTTAATTTGTTTTAGTTACAATGCAAGGAGGAGGATAAAATGAATGTCAAGTAAAATTTGAATTTATTATCGCACAGAGATTTGAAAACTACTTTTAAAAATTCAACTAAAAACAGATATGTGAGTAAAATCTTTGCCCAAATACAAACCCGTTTTACAGATTTTGCCAAAATTCATCCCTAAAATCTTTAATTAGTATCAATGCACAACATTTCTAAAAAAAATAATAATAATAATAAAATATGCAAATCCCTCACAGTCCATTTTTAAAACCCGTTTGAAAACACATCTACAGTATTTTCTGGTGTATAGGTCGCACTGGTGTATAGGTCGCACCTATGTTTAGCTCTGCTGCAAATGTCTGCCACAGGAGCGCACAGCAAGGCTTTTAAGAAGATTAACACTTAAAAACAATTATTTGTTTGATAAAAATTATAGCAAATATATGTCTGAG
Organism: Garcialebias charrua; assembly: GCA_038048925.1. NCBI lineage: Eukaryota > Metazoa > Chordata > Actinopteri > Cyprinodontiformes > Rivulidae > Garcialebias > Garcialebias charrua. Next base: position 55,717 of record JBBPBX010005303.1, read on the forward strand.
CTGAACTTTTCCTTAATAAATGAACGTAATTGTGAAATGAGCTGGATTTTAAAATTTGTTTCACCAAAAGTGATAACAAGCCATATATAGGTCGCACCTGAGTACAGGTTGCAGGCCTTGAAAAAACAATAAAAAGGTGCGACCTATACACCGGAAAATATGGTATACTCATTGGCCTTCAACCCAACTGAGACTTCATTTTACTTCATTTTTATTGATTTTACCTGTTTAACTTGTCATTTTATTGTATTTTAAATTGAATTTTTAGTTCACTGTGTGTTAGTTTTGTAGCTCTGTTTTTATGCTTTCTTTTATCTTGTTTGTATCTAGTGTCCAGCGCTTTGTCTCAGCTGTGGCTGTTTTAAAGCGCTTTATAAATAAAGCTGCTGATGATGATGATGATGAAATGTTTCAGCAAACACAACTTGTTGCTTTAAATGGTCTTGACTGAAGCTGCAGGAACTTTGTATTGCTTTCTGCACCCGTTGTGTTTGCTGGAACCCATTTAATTGTTCGGTCAACACAACCCCCGATAATGCATACTTGTCAGGTCAAATGAATATTCCCACGGACCGAGCAGTGTTTGCGTGTGTTGAACAACAGGTCAGCAACTTTCCTGTCCATGAGGCTGAAATGCTCGCTGTGTGGCTCATCAGTGCATGGACGCTCATTAAGAGGTTTAGCTCTCGGTGCAGTCGTGTGACAACGAGTCTGATGAAAAGCCGGCACGAACATGAAACCATGACGGGACAAAGAGCTTGAGCGGACTGTCGGTGCAAATAATATACATTACACTGACAATACGCCCCTTCAATTAAATATAAATAATTTTAATGTTAACCAATATTAATCGAAAATGTGTATTTTTTTTCACTGATATTTCAGAGCTGCAAAAGTACTGTAATTTCCAGACTATAAGCTGTTAGGAAAAAAATTAAATCTGTACATATTTGTGTATGTTAACGGTACATATGTAAAATATATTTCTGTGCAAATATCTCGTAGGACAATGTGGACACTCGCAGCTTATATAGAAGCATGGCCTATATATGTACAATTTAAAAAAATAATATTTAGTGGGTGTGCTCAATAGTCCAGAAATTATGGTAAATACAATAATCTACTATCCTGTACCAAAATATTCTGCATTGTCTCCCTTTGAGTTGCTTGTGTAACCCCTCCATTGTGCCATGTTATGGGAAAGAAACAACCAACAAGCTTTCTAATAATACAGGCCCCAATTAGCTAAATATTTTATCAAAGTAGCGATTGATAACTCATTCGTGCCGTCGATTCCAAGTCTACAATACGCCACTGCTGTTCCATTCATCTAAAACACGGCTGCTTCTGAAAGCTGGAGAAATGAGCTTTCTACGCAACACTAATGGATGAAGGAGGTCGGGCGAATTACAAAGTGGGAGGACAACAAACCTAATTGTCGTGCCATTTGACTGATGACATGTGCGGCTGAACTCACTGATCCTGTATAGATTTTCGCAGCTACTCGGCGCAACGCTTTGGACTCTTCGTGCAGGAAAATGTGGCACGCAAATGCTTTTCGCAGGATGGCGGTTCCGGGTCAAAAGATCGCACGAGATGAGTGAGGCTTTCACCACACTGAAGATTTTAAAATTACATTTGAACATGTTGGATAACCATCAGAGCACCTTTAATGGGTTTTCAAAAGTTTGTTTGAGGATAAAGTGCCACTTAAAGAAGTGTTTGTAAAAGTTAGAAATCTGAAAGAAAAGCTTTTTTGATAAAGATGGATGAAACGGTGAAAACAAAATAACTACGTAATTTAGCTTAAAGGTTCAGTCTGCAGTTTCTGTAGAACAGCAGCACTTAGAAAAAATTTCAACAAGCAAAGCATTCTGATCCCTCCCCCTCAGAGCCATATATGGCTCTGCCCCCTTGTGGTCTGTTGAAATTTGAATTCAAGCTCTGTTTTTATTGGCTGATTCAAATTCAAGCTCGGTTTTTATTGGCTGGTTACAAACTTTGTTTTTATTGGCTGGAAAATGGCGGGTCACTTTTTCTTTTTAGAAATGCTTATTTACCACCTGGAGAAGCAAGGGGACAATATTTTTTTTTTGTTTTTTCAGAGATTACCTCTCTAACATCAATCTAGTGACAGAGTGAAGAAATATGTTAAAATATATATTGTTTGAAAAGTTACAGACTACATTACAATCTTACATACCCCAGCTTTAAAATAAATTGGACCAACATTATAAATAAAACTGAACCATAAGACAATAGACTGTAGTTCACCTGCATATTAAGAGTAATGTTTTATTTCTGTCTTTTTGTATTTATGTCTATATGTAAATGTATGTTTGCCTTTGTTTATGCGTATGTCATGTTGTTTTGCTTATGTTCTGTCTTTATCCACATTGATATTGTATAAAATGTGTTGCATGAATACACAGGTGGGAAACAAAAAGTTTAAAGGAGAAAATAAAACTGTCAGTTTGGTGGCAATGTGCATTCATATTAATATTAAAACGATAAAAACACGTGGTCACTGAAGGATTTGAAGAGTGAATGTTTGTAGTTTTCAATATGAGTGTTATTTCTGAACTGGAATTGAACAAGGAATACAAGTAAACCTTTATGTTCCTGGTGAGAAATACTCAGGTGAGTAGGAGTTACACAATAAAGGAGAAGAGGTGGAACAGTTTTTTTGTTGTTGTTTTTTTTTCTTGTCCAAAGCAGCAATGAGTGATGGATCCAGCAAGTGGAGGGAGATATTTTATTCACCATCAGGCACAGTGGTGGAGCCAGGGGGTGGCCAGTGGTGGTCTTGGACCACATGAAATAATCATCAGCCACCAAAATCATTTGAGGAAGCAACATCAAAACTACAAAGCATAGCTACCTCAAATAATAGGGGTGGTGACCGACGCGGGGCGTGGGGGAGATGATGGATGGATGGATTTTTATTTTTTTATTTTTTTGTCAAAGCCAGAAGGAGCCAGGAGGGTGAAAAGCTGCTTGCAGGTTGCCGACCTCTGCTCTAAACCAAAACATTCAAGCTTCACTGGCCAAGTTACTATCACAAAAACAGAAGATTAGGTCTTTAAAAAACATCTAAAGTTAAAGAAACTGAACTAGAATCAGTGAAACTTAGTTGTGAAATACCAAATATGGTACAAAAAATGTACACAACTTATTTGTTTCTTCCATTTTTTTGTGCTAAAGTCTGACCATAGATGGTGTGAAATAATAAACATCACTGCTAGATCGATGATTAGACCATTTTATTTGTATAGGAAAGAAACTACAAAATTCAATATTTTGCAGACAAAATTTTATCTGTGGAGTGAATACTCAGTAAATACAATATACTGTAAGTCTCAGATCAGCTTGATTTGAAGGTCTGCCCCACAATAGAGATAAATTAAAAGGATAAGGTGAGTGGAAAGGTTTCCACAAGGCTGGTATGAACGTTGTTGAGCAGTCCAAGAAAAAATTATTTAATCAGCGTCACTTTATTGGTAAAGTCACTGACTTCTGACAGAGAAATCATGAAAAATGGAGGCAAGTTACTCAGCAATGCAATAATGTTAAAAAAAAAACTTTTTAGAATTTAAACATTTTCCCCAGACGAGCATTTTAAACCACTGTGGAAATCTACAGAGTTTAAGGGTCTTTGTTTCAAAGTCTACATTCTGATTCAAGTCTGAAGAAGTCTGTTCTGCTCCAGGAGACTTCCAAACAGCCACTGTGCAACTGTGGCAAACTTTGATCACGTTTCTGTCCCCTGTCGAACTTAAACAGCTGATTGTAGGTCTCAGTCCAATTTAAAATGCAGAAGGGACTCGTGTTTTTGTTGAGCCACAGTTGTTTTTAAGCATAGGTTTCAAAAACTGAACCATTCATGGTTTGCATCTTCCTCATGCTGCAAGCAAAGCAGCAGATGTGAGTTCTCTTGGGTTGACCAAGGTCCAAATTATCCCCAAAATCTGCTGACTAATATTATTTAATGCTAAAGCAAACTACTAGTTTTAGATCTTGTAACAACTACACTCTGCACTGTATAGTGCAGTGTGTAGTTGATGTGTGGACAAGTATTTTTCTCCACAAAGCAATAGTTTTGAAGCCTGTACAACAAAGTAGCTAATTGAAAAACATTTTTCCATGTCCAACAAAGTTCAGTCAGGTCATCTGGATGGTTTCTTTATTTTGTTGTTGAGACATTTCATCCTTCATCCAAAGGTCTGCATCAGTTTGAGGAGGCACAACAAACTCAGTCCCACAAGCAGCACACTCACATGGTGGGCCAACCAGTTTGCTGGTGATAAGATGTTTCTTCTCCCCCGTTGACTCCTCTGAGGCAGCCATAGCCAAAATGGGTCAAAACATCAAAGTTTATGCTCAATAATCCAGGTTAAAAAAATCCCATTATGTGAGTGTGCTGCTCCTTGGACAGCCACCCATCCAGGCTGTCATTTTGTAAAGTTTGCAGATGATACAGCAGTGGTTGGATGCATCACAAACAATGATGAGTCCAGCTACAGGCAGGAGGTGGAACACCTGGAGAGCTGGTGCAAAGAGAATAACCTTCACATCAATGTGAAGAAGACAAAGGAGATGATTGTGGACTTCAGAAGGAACAGACACACCCACAGCCCACTGAACATCGAATGAAAATAGCAAAGGTGGTTCCTATTTTCAAAAGTGGTGATAAATGTTTGTTCAATAACTACAGACCAATATCTTTGTTACCACAGTTTTCAAAATTATTAGAAAAATTATTTGTTATTAGATTAGACAAATTTATTGACAAACATAACATTTTGACAAACAGTCAATATGGATTCAGAACAATGAACTCTACATCTATGGCTCTTATGGATTTAAAGGTTCAGTCTGCAGTTTCTGTAGAACAGCAGAACTTAGAAAAAATTTCAACAAGCAAAGCATTCTGATCCCTCCCCCTCAGAGCCATATATGGCTCTGCCCCCTTGTGGTCTGTTGAAATTTGAATTCAAGCTCTGTTTTTATTGGCTGATTCAAATTCAAGCTCGGTTTTTATTGGCTGGTTACAAACTTTGTTTTTATTGGCTGGAAAATGGCGGGTCACTTTTTCTTTTTAGAAATGCTTATTTACCACCTGGAGAAGCAAGGGGACAATATTTTTTTTTAGTTTTTTTCAGAGATTACCTCTCTAACATCAATCTAGTGACAGAGTGAAGAAATATGTTAAAAATATATTGTTAGAAAAGTTACATATAGCAGCTTTAATCGAAAAAGTTACAACTGCTGTGGATCAAAGACAATACTGTATTGGTGTGTTTGTAGACTTGAAGAAAGCATTTGATACTGTTGACCACTCAATACTTATTGATAAGTTGCATAGTTATGGTATCAGAGGATTGGCGTTACAATGGATACGTAGTTACTTGAAGGAAAGAACACAGTTTGTTCAAATAGATGATGTGAAATCTGAGTATAGCACAATCACATGTGGAGTCCCACAAGGATCGGTGTTGGGACCAAAGTTATTTATTTTATATATTAATGATTTGGTAAAGGTGTCTGGTCTTCTTCAATGCATCTTATTTGCTGACGATACTTCTTTTTTTACTTTTGGTAAGAGTATTGAACAAACAATGGAATTAATGACGACTGAACTTGACAAAGTTCAGTTCTGGTTTAAACTTAATAAATTATCATTAAATTTAGATAAAACCAATTATATGATTTTTAGTAATAAAGACAAATCTATTGATGTTTCATTTAAAATTGATGGTTCTGAAATTTGTAGAGTCCATGAGGTCAAGTTTTTGGGTGTTATAATTGACGAAAAATTGTCATGGAAACAACATAGAAGTTCTATCAATTTTTTTTAATCTAAATCCATTTCAGTATTTTATTGAGTTAAAGAGCTATTGAATGACAAGGCATTGTATCTGTTATATAATACACTTATTGTTCCACATATGATTTATTGTGTTGGTGTTTGGGGTAAGGCGTGTAGATCGATTACAAAACCTATTTCTGTTTTGCAGAAGAGAGTTATAAGAATTATTACCAGAAAACCTTATCGTCATCCAACAAGTATGTTATTTTATCAGATGAAATTACTGACGTTTTACGATCTGGTGGATTATAATATTTTGTTAATGATGTATAGAGCTCATCATAATGTATTGCCTTTGAATGTTCAGATATATTTTGTAAAACGATTGAGTTGTTATAATCTTAAGGGAACTGATATGTTTGTTATGCCTAGGTATAGGACTAGTTTGAAAGGAAGGACTGCAATAGTTCAGGGAGTTAGGTTATGGAACGAAGAGGAAACTGACATTAAAGAAGCTAAATCAATATTTATATTTAAAAGAAAGATCAAGGATAAATTGTTAAGGAAATATGTTTAACGAAGACACGAGTTTTAATAATAATTCTTGTGATTAAGGGAGTTAATGAGTTATTCGATTTTCTTTTTTTGTATTTAATGAATTTGTTGTTTGAATTGTTTGTTAGAAGATAAGGGGCAGATACAATAAGATTTTTTCTTCATCTGCCACCTTTCATTTTATATTTTAATTTTCTTGTTATCTGTGTGTTAAACTGTATTATTTTGTTATAAAATGAATGAATCAATAAATCAAAACATAAGAGGATCTGCTATGGAAGTGGTCTCCAGTTACAAGTACTTGGGTGTACACATGAACAATAACCTCAGCTGGACCAACAACACCACCAGCCTGATCAAGAAAGTGCATCACCATCACAGACATCTACAACTCCAGATGCAGGAAGAGAGCCACCTGCATCATGAAAGACCCCACTCACCCAGCACACACTCTTTGCCCCACTCTCCTCAGGACGGAGGTTGAGGAGCATCAAATGTAGAACCACTAGACTGAGGAACAGCTTCTACCCTGAGGCTGTTAGACTCATGAATAAATAATCAGAATAATCACTGCAAAATATCACATCATGCTGATGCTGATCTGTTTATTGTTGCTGTGTTCATTCGTGACCATCTGCTCATACAGACTCATGTTCGTGCTGCTGTTTGGAATGATGTTTTTCTATTACATTAGTGCTTAGTGAGTCAGAGTCAGAGAGTCAGAGAGTCTTTATTGTCATTTGCACCGCATGTGGTACATGTGATGAAAACGAGATTATGTACACGGGGTCCCAGTTACATCCAACAACAAATGCAAGAGAAAAACAGTAATAACATCTAGAATTAACTAAGAAAAACATCATCTAGTAATACACTAAGCCTAATATAGTGGAAATAAACAGCAGCACGAACATGAGTTTGTATGAGCAGATGGTCACAGATGAACACAGATGAACACAGCAACAAGAAAACAGAAGTGTATTGGTAGCTGATGTTTTTCTTAGTCATATCTTAGATGTTATTACTGTTCTTCTCTTACATTTTGTTGTTGGATGTAACTGGGACCCTGTGTACATAATCTCGTTTCATCACATGTACCACATGCGGTGCGAATGACAATAAAGATGCTCTCTGACTCTGACTTTGGAAGCAGGACAAAACAAGAACCCGTCCAGATGACCGGACTGAACATTGTTGGATTACCTGGATTATTGAGCATGAACTTTGATTTTTTTTTTTTCATGCATTTCTCATACAAATAATGTAAGATTCAGGAAGCTAAAATATGACATCTTCAATTTTTAACTGCCTTCTAAAATTAGCCATAAGAGTATTTTCTGTAATATTTACTGTTAAATTACTACTTTAATGCAGTTCTCAGCATTTTTTCCTACAAAAACAAAAAACAAATTAAATAAAATTCTTGGTGGGTTTTTTCTTGCTGTAGTGGACCTACCCAGGGTCAAACTAAGGTTCTTGAACTGTCCAGTGATGACCTTTACTGACCTCTCAGTAAAGCAAGACATTTACTACAAATTAGTCACATAGTCACCAAAAGAGACTATTTCTATCTTTGATTTTAGGCTGATGAGATCAAAAGAATAACTTTTGTCATTTTCATGATGTGTGCTTTTAAGCTATGTTATTCTGTAAGAGTTTAAACTGTGTTCACTGCTGTGTTAAAGTTGAAATCTCGGGTCACATAGACCAGACGGTTTTGTTTAGAACATCAGAAGACAGGTTAATCCGTTGTTTTTCATGAACAAGGCTCCAGCTTCTCTGTCTTTTCCTAAACAAATCTCCCTCTGCTCTGGCTGTAACCTTGGGTCGCGATAAGACAAGTGAACTCTCCTCTCTGATCCTTTTTAAGTTCTAACTGTGCGGAAACGCTTCAGAGTTTCTGGGAGCTTCAGAGAGAGATGTGAATTTTTCCCAGAGAGCTGAATGACCACCAGTCACGCGCTAAGGACTCGTCATCCAGCTGGGACTGATAACATGTTGTTATGGGTCCATTTCGAACGAGCGTAAGCTCAAAAACTTTGATTATTCCTCCCTGGAATAAGTTTATCTTGAAGTCAGAGGCCAGGAGCTGACATATTTTCTGATGACCAACGCGAAACCAGGAGACGTTGAAAACGTAAACGAATACCCTGCTCGAAGGTACTGTACTGGTTCCCACAAGGACCCGTGCATCTGAAAAGCTACAAGGTCTTCCCTCTTACCGGGCTGTCGTCGAAAGGTAAAGAGCTGTTTACAAAACGTACCTGGATTTTAGCAGAAGTCGGATGAGAAGTGTCACTCTGGTATCATGCTCACGATAATTTTCCTTTAAACCATCTTTCCTCTATTCCCTTCCCTCTCAATCTAAGCTGGAAACTATTTTAAGTTAAGGAGCCACAGACTAAATATGTTTAACATCTAGTATTTATGTCTGTTGTGTTAAATTTAAGTGTGCTGACGTATTTGAATTGAAAGAAAGTGAAATCATGTCAATCAAGTGTAATGGTGTTAATTTAGTTGATTCATTTTAAATAAATGATAGTGTCTCTTTGACATATCAAACTAAGTTAACGTGTCCATTGTCACTTAATGGCTCTGTGTATTTATCCATCATAAAGATCACAGAAATATTGGGTAAACTGAAAAAGAAAAGAATCCGTGAATTTACTATTCAATCTGAATAAGTAAATTAATTAAGGTAAAGAGGTCAGTATTAATATTGACCTCCTCATAATCCTTACATCTGGTGGCCTCGTACGTGGTTCTGAAAGTTTATTGATAAATCTGTGATCTCATGAACTTGAAACGTTATGTTGGCATGATCGTTCCAATTTTTGGACTCTGAAGGTGATAATTTTTGGCTGGAGTGTTCAAAGCAGGCAGATTCTGCATGTTTTTATCATTTGAGGCTGAGGAATTGTTATTCGTTTCAACTCTGTCACACGCTGTTGGAAGCATTCAGGTGAAGTTTTTGTCAAGCCCGTGGTCTGTGGGGGTTCTGGTTCTGGTTCGGTCCAGTTCACGCAGACTCCTGTACAAAGCTTTGTTTGACCGCCGAGTCAAAAGCCTGAAAGCTACTTTAACATCTACAAGATTGCTGTGCTGGTATTTTACATGTTAGAGCAGGTCAAAGGAGCATATAACTGTTAGAACGGTGTCGGATAGTGGTTCTGAAACCCGAATTCTGCTCCCTTAAAGTGGACGGAACCGACCTTGAACGCGGCTCCGAAGAGAGTCCGTGTTGTGTAACAGTTGAAGTGCTGGTTACTGAGCGTAGCTTAGTTGTGCCTGTTTTAAATGTGATTGCCACGTTTCAGAGTTTTGGGAAGTTAATTTGAAGCGTTTGAGTTGTATAAGAGTCTATAAGGTTGTGTTTTGTTGTGCTAAGGTAACGTTACAGAGCTACGTGTCCTAGTACACGTTTGTTTATGAGCTGTGATTGGATGAAACGAGAGCTGTGAGCTGTCAATCACTCGTGGCGAACGCTGATTCGCTGTAGTGGGAACGCACGCCGTTGCGACCAACCCACTTTGTCGTCATTTCCGGTACTACATTGGTCGAAGGTAAGAAAACTACATTTACCATGAATGCTTGGAATGAACTACAAACGCTGTGATTGATTGGTTGACGTCACGTATCTGTGTAGCGAGCTCCGCCTCGCTCAGCACAGCAGAGCTGGTGACGCGCTACGTCGACCCGCCTACTTGTGTCGTCATTTCCAGGTGCACTTTCGGGTGACAAGCAGTTCACACACTGACAGAACAAACTGAGATTTCACTGAGAGTTTAAACACTCATTTCAAGCCATCTAAACTGTCTAACAACATAGATTTGTCTCTGACAAGAACGTGGTTCGAGCGCTTATCACAAACACACTAGAAACTAACTGTAAAAGGTTGTTTTAGTTAAATACTGAATGAAAAATTTAGTCTCCTCGTGATAACAAACATTAAGACTCGAAGCTGCCCCCTGTTGGTTAAAAGACGTTGACAGATGAGTTTTCTCAAATACATCATGAGAAGTCAGCATTTTTATGGTGAATTTACCAGCTTTAAAAAATTGTTCTGTACACAAACAAAAATTCCTGTTTATTTTAAATAAAAAAATTTAGAATAACAGAGGTACAGACAAACAATTGATGCTTGTTTTAAATACTGAAGAGATTTAAAATAACACTCAAAAAAGCATTTTTATTTGATTTTTAAATTAAGTTTTAAAAAAATGATGGAGAACAGAGCAATTCCACATTAAGCTCTTCACATCTCTGAATTTTAAACAGAATTGGTGTGCACAACTGCACACTTTTAGTTAAAAATCGCATTTTTAACGTTTTTCTGTGTAAAATTAATGACTCCAGTTTATTTTAAATGAAAAGCTTAAAATAACAAACGAAAGTACATTTTTCACTCCTGATAACTGTCAAATGCAGTACGAAATCAGTTTCACTGAGACTGCAAGACATCTTTTTAAAGGCATGCTCAAGCAGCATCCTGTCACATTTTAGTGAAGTCATTGCATTTAAGTCAGCCCTCTTTTATAAGCGTTTGAGTAAGAAAAACGGAAATCAGGCTGCTTGGGTTAGTTAGTAACTGTTGTTTGAACGTAAGTTCTATTTTAAAGTTAACACTGCAAGAGTGCATTTAACTTTTACAAAGTTCATTGAGGGTAAAAACCTGAAATAAGGTACCTATGAATACTTATTACACAGTGAAACGCGTAAACCTCAGCTGATTAGTTTATTTGACTCAGTGCTACATTAAAAGTGAATATTTATTTGCAAACACTAACATGAGAACAATCTTTTGATTTTTTTCACACAAAATCAAAACTAAAAGATGGGAGATAACAATTATGATGAAGCTTTACAGCTGCTCACAGCAAAGCTTGAATTGTTAAGGCATAATAACATTCGCAGAAGAGAAACTTTTCAACAAGAAAAACTTGAGTTAAAACGTGAGATCATACAAAATCAAAACAAAAAGATGGGAGATAACGATTGTGATGAAGCTTTACAGCTGCACACAGAAATACTTGATTTGTTGAGGCAAGATAACATTCGCAGAAGAGAAAATTTTCAACAAGAAAAACTTGAGTTAAAAAGTGAGATTGAGCAATTAAAAACTAAAACGGCGTGCTATAAATGGTTTTGATGTTCGTCAACTCCCTGACCCGATCTGGTTAAAAACAAAACCAGAACGTGAACTACATTACCAAGAAAAGGTCAAATCCCACTCGCTGGAGCTGGAAGGGACAAGTTCATCAACTCCCTCTCCTAAAATAGGCGAGAAAAAACATGTTTTTCAAACTAACAAACCACGACATGAAGGTGTCCGCTGGAACTATGACCCGAAGTGGTTAAGAGACCCAATATGGTTGAGAAGGACGAGCACACGCCCTGTCCCTGCACCTCGGACGAAGCTGCCCGAGATAAGCAAAAAACCACAAACGGTGGACGCCCGCTCTTTAAGTGACCCTCCGCGGTCTACACCGAGCAAAGCTCCTGCCCCTGCACTGCGGACTGGACAGTCCGGGAGTAGCAAAAGGTCACAGAAGTTCCAGAAAAAAGGCAACATACCTCTAAGCTCTGAGGAGATAGTGGACATAAGTTGGTTGTTTGAAAACTTGAATGATACAGAGGATGACCGAACTGGTACATTGAGTGACCTTGTCTTTGATAACTCAGAGCACATGGATAACTCAGAGCACACAGTTAGTGACAACAATAGCAAACGACAAAAAGAAAAACGTCTCAAAAAAGGCCTTGAGCTACAACATCAGTTTAAACAATCAGTGATGAAACAGTGCGCTGTAACTGCTGTTGAGGCTCACATGCAAAACAAAACACCCTCTGAGGTGTGCCCAGGTCAAAAGGTCGTATCCCAGTCGCAAAAAATAGGCGAGGTTCTCTCTCCTATAGAAAGCGAGAATAAACACCGTCGTCTCAAAGGTCCTCTGACCTCAGAAGAGGCAGAGAACATGCGTCGGTTGTTAAAAGAGTGGGATGATACTAGCAAGAATGAACAAGATTTTCAAACTGACATACACCGAAATGTTGGTACCAGTTGGAACAGTGACTCAAAATGGTTTAAAGGGAGCCCCGCCCCTGAAGCACCTCAGATTGAAAAATCTGAGACAAGCAACGAACCACAAAAGGTAGGTGTTCACTCTCTAAGAGACCCACAACGGTTCAGATCGAACCAGATGGGTGAAAACCAAGGTCCATCGGTGGGTGGACTTCAAAAGAAATTGAAGGATGAGGACCTATACTCATGTAACTATGCGTGGTCCCAACAGAAACCCCTGAGCCTTGGAACTGCACCTCCCGCGCCTCGAACAGAACAGTTCAAGACAGGCAAAGAGTCACGAATGTCCCGGAATAATGGCCCAACACCTCTATGCTCGGAAGAGACAGAGGAAGTAAGTAGTTTGTCAGTAGATTTGAATGTTACTGTGCTTGACCAACCTGATACAATGAGTGGCGTTATCATTGATAATGACACTATCAACATTGACCAACCTGGAGCGATGTGTAGCACTGTCTTTCACAAAGACTCAGAGCACACAAATAACTCAGCGCACACTACTACCAACATTGCCATGGATGTTGACAGCAAACCAATTGCTGACACACAACAACATCCTGAAGGTCATGATGCTGACAGCCAACAAGATGCTGACAGTAAACAAGATTACACAGACAGAGTCACACGTGAACAGAAACGTGGGACAAGACCTGTGAGGTTTCTGTGTAACTTTATACAAAGGGGGGTGGCTAAGAAAGCTTACCTGCCTATCACACTGGAAGGTGTCCTTGAGCGTGAAGCCCTCCTGGATGGCAGTTCTGATATAACTATTATGTCGGCCAAGCTGTTCGAGGAGCTGAGGACCGCCGCTAACGGTGTTGACAGGCAAATACCCTTTGAGAAATGTGCTATTGAGCTACAGGGTCTCGCAGAGACGAGAACAACCCTAACAGCTATGGCTATGGTTCACATGCAGATTGGCGAAATGACACTACGCCACCCGGTGTACGTGTCTAAACTTGACTCATTCCCATTTTTGGTTGGCCAAGATTTTATAAACCGCTTCAACGCGATTATAGATTATGGTCGACGGAAAATGTGGAGCACAGTGAGAAAACCCCTGCCAATAAAAGTGCTTCCTAGTTGCGATACAGACTGCCTAACCGCAGGTACCGCAGAGGACACAAGGGACTGCTCATCCGAGGACGAGAGCCCGGTAAGTGAACCTTCAACTACAGGTGAGACAGAAGAGACCCAAAAGTTGGACCAAACTCTGGCCCAACAAGAGAACCTCCTCTGTGAGCTGACACATTCAGCACTCCCTGACCACTGCCTACCACAGGTAGTGAAAGGTGTTGAGATCCAAGGATCCCACACCGAAGACGCTGTACTGTCCTCTGGGACAGGTAATTCGGCAATCAACCAAGCTTTCAATGAAACCTTGGTTCAAGGGCATCTGAGTCCAGAAAATGACAGTCAACCAAACGCTGACAGTCACTTGGACATCATTGTTGCAGATTACGAGGACCCCTCATCAGACAAGAAGGGGGCAAACTCACATTACCTACCACAGGTAGAGAAAGGTGTGGAGATCCAAGGACCCCACACCGAGGTTGCTGTACTGTCCCCTGGGACAGGTAAATCGGCTATCAGCCAAGCTTTCAATGAAACCTTGGTTCAAGAACATTTGTGTCTGGAGCTAGTCAGAAATGACATAGTTTTTACAGACTCGAAGAGCCCCTCTTCAGTCAAGAAGTGGGAAGACACACACAACGCCAGTGACCCGTCGCAGTCTGTACAATCAGACACACCTGCGACTGCGCCGACGGTTGTGACACACCTGAATTACACGGAAAGAGGTAAACGTAAGAAAATACGTTGGCCAAAACCTAAACGATTCCTGTGTACCGTCTTCTCTCAGCTGCGCGAACAGTTTAAACTAAACGGTGGCATCCTAACTTGTGCCCATGGACGGACGTCCTCACCTGTGCTCGTGGTCCCCCATGACCAAAGGGGGGTGATGTTAGGCCATGCCAAAGACAAAGATTTGAATGTACACCTCAGAAACACTTTTGCTTTCGCCCAGAAAAACCTGGAAAATCCGCTGAAGGACGTAAGGCGTACTATGACCAGAAGGCCTCTCACAATGAACTCCAAGTGGGAGACAGAGTCTGGTACTATACGTTCGCCCCAGCAACCGGGAAAGGAGAGTCCGGGACCGGAACTCTCGCCCGCAAACTAATGCCCAGGTGGACTGGACCTCATCTGATAACAGACAAAGTGTCCTCAGTCGTCTACGAAATCAAAATCAGCAAAGGCCGCAAAGAGCCAATTGCTAAATGGGTACATCGAAATCAGATCAAACCTTACAAGGCGTTCAATGACTCCACAAAAGACAAAGATCTCACAAACTCACCGACTTCATGGGATAATAAGGTCGTCCAAACACAAGTTAGTAAATAAACTAATCAGGTTTAAACTACCATATTTCCACCCTATAAGTCGCATTGTCCAATTTGAACTTAGAAACGCTAAGCCTAAAACCCACAACAAAAAACTAACCTTAACAACCGTTTAAATCCACGAGATTTAATTTGACCTCGGTCATAAAGTTGAGACCTGTTTTCTTGTGTGTTGCACTTTGGAATCTGACGACAAGAGTGTGTCGAAGCAGTGAAACGTTGTTTCCTTGTTGTTTAGTCATTACTGTTGTCATTAGTTGAGATATTGTTTGGTTCTGAACACTCCCAGCCAAAAAGGTTTTGTATTAACATTGGTTAATGAATGATATGGATTTAACTATGCCAACATGCAGTTCGTTTTGTTAAATCTCAATCGTCGAAGAGTCAATGTAGTTTAAAGCTACTCAAGGTACCATAAACTACACTGGTCTCACAATTTCTAAATTGAACCGATTCGATCGTTTCTATTCTAGATTATCTATTCATTTTGATGAGTCTCGCCATAGACTTCAAAATTTATTAGGAATACCAAATCCTACGTCGTGCGTCTAAAAGACAACAGACATTTAGATCAAACTATATTTCATTTTATTTTAGTTTAACCTAAACTAAGTAATGAATGGAGGAATAGTTTGGAATTAGAGGCCTTCGTTACAGAAGCCCTCCAAAATTTTATAGGTACAAATCCCTATATCTAATTTTACAGAATTGATCCACCCCTTAATTGGTAATTGTAGCTGATCTAAACCATGATAGCTTACATACCAGGTGCATATAGGTAAGGCTTAATGTAAAATCCCAATCATAAGCCCACCTTAAAAAACCACATAATTGCATGACACATAGAACCAGAGTGGCACTGACTGGAAACCAACCAGCCAACAACCTTCGATGTGGGGACCTGCAGCTCCAACGCTTGGTCTTCAACCTTCATCCAAGGGTCGCCTCCTCTGCGTCAATCGAGGGATCCCCTCTACATGCTGATTATGAAAACAATTGTTGCTGATCAATCAACAAAACTAATCGTTGTGGAATTACCGCTGTGGATTATAAGACTTTGTTTTCCAAAGGATCACAGACTTTGTTTTCCAAGAGTTAACAGACTCAGTTTTCCAAAGGATTAAAAGCTTTTCGCAATGGGATTACCTCCGAACAGTATGGAATTTCCAAAAACTTTATGGGATTATAATTTTTGATTTTTCTTTTCCACTTGCTGGATTACTTCAAGATCAAAGACAGTTCAAGGTTTCCTTTCGTGTTGGACCCCATCCCCAAGGACTGGCGATGGCTTCCAAAAGGGGGGAGATGTAGTGGACCTACCCAGGGTCAAACTAAGGTTCTTGAACTGTCCAGTGATGACCTTTACTGACCTCTCAGTAAAGCAAGACATTTACTACAAATTAGTCACATAGTCACCAAAAGAGACTATTTCTATCTTTGATTTTAGGCTGATGAGATCAAAAGAATAACTTTTGTCATTTTCATGATGTGTGCTTTTAAGCTATGTTATTCTGTAAGAGTTTAAACTGTGTTCACTGCTGTGTTAAAGTTGAAATCTCGGGTCACATAGACCAGACGGTTTTGTTTAGAACATCAGAAGACAGGTTAATCCGTTGTTTTTCATGAACAAGGCTCCAGCTTCTCTGTCTTTTCCTAAACAAATCTCCCTCTGCTCTGGCTGTAACCTTGGGTCGCGATAAGACAAGTGAACTCTCCTCTCTGATCCTTTTTAAGTTCTAACTGTGCGGAAACGCTTCAGAGTTTCTGGGAGCTTCAGAGAGAGATGTGAATTTTTCCCAGAGAGCTGAATGACCACCAGTCACGCGCTAAGGACTCGTCATCCAGCTGGGACTGATAACATGTTGTTATGGGTCCATTTCGAACGAGCGTAAGCTCAAAAACTTTGATTATTCCTCCCTGGAATAAGTTTATCTTGAAGTCAGAGGCCAGGAGCTGACATATTTTCTGATGACCAACGCGAAACCAGGAGACGTTGAAAACGTAAACGAATACCCTGCTCGAAGGTACTGTACTGGTTCCCACAAGGACCCGTGCATCTGAA
>JBBPBX010005304.1:0-14659 GCA_038048925.1 Garcialebias charrua
CATACCATACCATACCATACCATTTTATTTATAAAGCACTTTAAACAGGAACAAGTCCACACCAAAGTGCTGGACAAACAAACACGCAACAGGCAACACAGACAATGAAGTACAACACGAAAAACATAAAAACATTGCAGATCATAAATCAAACGATCCAATACAAATCAGCTGGCATTGAAAGCGATGGAGTAGTAGTGAGTTTTTAACCGGGATTTGAAAACCGAGAGGGAGGGGGCCTGTTTGATGAGCAGCGGTAACTCGTTCCAGAGTCTTGGGCCTGCTACAGAGAACGCCCTGTCACCCCTGCGCTTAAGGCGAGTTTCTGGAACTATTAAGAGTACCTGATCCTCTGACCTCAAAGCACGTGGAGGGACATATGGGTGTATCAGATCCGAGAGATAGGCGGGGGCGAGACTGTTCAGCGATTTGTAGACATACATGAGAATTTTGAATTGGATTCGAAGATGAACCGGTAGCCAGTGAAGGGAGGCCAAGACTGGTGTAATGTGCTCTCTTTTGCGTGTGCTGGTTAAAAATCGGGCAGCTGCGTTCTGAACCAGTTGTAATCGTGCAATGGTGGCTTGACTGACGCCAAACAGAAGTGAATTGCAGTAATCAAGCCTAGATGTAATGAATGCGTGAATCACTGTCTCCAGGTGCTTTTTGGATAATATGGGCTTCAGCTTAGACAGACGCCTCAGCTGGAAAAAACAGGATTTGACGATCATGTTTACATGACTGTTGAGTTTCATGGAAGGATCCATTATCACTCCCAGATTTTTGACTTTTTGTTTTTCGGACAGGGGTAGAGCAGACAGGTCAATGCAGTGGTTTGAGGTTGTGTCATTGGGAAGGAACAATATGGCTTCAGACTTCTTATCATTGAAGCTTAAGAAATTTAAAGCCATCCAGTCCCTGATGTCAGCCAGGCAGTCGAGCAGAGGTTGAATAGAGCCTGTACCATTTTGTCTTAGGGGGAAGTAGATTTGACAGTCATCAGCGTAGAAGTGGAAAGGTATATTGTGTTTCCGGAAAATAGCACCGAGTGGCAGCAGGTATAAGGAGAACAAGAGAGGACCCAGGATGGACCCCTGCGGAACCCCCCATTTAAGAGCCGCCACTGCAGAAGTAAAATCATTGATGGACACACAAAAAGACCTGTCAGAGAGGTAGGATCTGAACCAGTTTAGGGCTGATCCTGAGATGCCCACCCACTGCTCCAACCTAGCAATGAGGATCTCATGGTCGATGGTGTCGAAAGCGGATGTGAGGTCCAATAGGACAAGCAGCACAGAGTCACCAGTATCTGTGGATAGAAAGATGTCGTTAAAAACCTTCAGTAGGGCAGTCTCAGTGCTGTGGAGGGATTTGAAGCCAGACTGGAATAGCTCGGGGATAGCGTGATCCTCCAGGAAGCACTTTAGTTGGGACTCAACTATTTTCTCTAGAAGTTTAGAAACAAATGGGAGTCTGGAGACAGGCCTGAAATTGGATAATACTGACGGGTCGAGGTTTGGTTTTTTCAGGAGGGGTTGAACAGCAGCATGTTTTAATGATTTTGGCACCACACCCGAGGATAGACTGCTATTAACAATAGAGAGAATGGAGGGACCTAGAGTGTGAAAAACCTCCTTTAGAAGCCGAGGGGGGACCACATCGAAGGGGGAGCCAGATGGTTTCAGGCTGCACATGACCTGCTCTAGAGAGGACAGAGAGACTGGTTCAAAATGGTCAAACACAGCAACAGATTGAGGTGGGATGGATGGATCGTGAGATGGAGGAGAAATGAGAGCCCTGGTGGTTGCGATTTTATCTAAAAAGAAATGTTGGAAGTTCTCGCACAGCTCAGTCGAGGCTTCCATGGGTGATTGTTCAGTGAGGTGGAGAACAGAGTTTAGGGTGGAGAACAGAACTCGAGGGTTACGAGAGTTTGCAGCAATGATATCAGAGAAGTATTGTGATTTAGCAGTTTTCACTGCTTTCTGATATCGGCGCCAGCTCTCTTTTACCATCTCAAAAGAGACCTGCAGACTGTCTTTTTTCCACTTCCTCTCCACCTTTCGGCATTGCTGCCTCGCAGCTCTGGTAGTGTCATTCAGCCACGGTTCGGCCCTGAGTTTTGGTCTTCTCGTTTTGATAGGCGCTACTTGATCCAAAGCCTTTAAACAAACAGAGTCAAACTGGTTTGTCAGCTCCTCAGTGCTGGAGAGGAACCCCGGGGGCTGAATTAACATGTCATTGTTGTAAACCTCAGTGAAACGTGCGGCAGTTAAATGGTTAACATTCCTGCCTTTACGTGCAGGAATGCATGTTTTAGGAGTTACATGGGGGATGGTAAACTGAAAATTCACTGGCCTATGATCTGAGAATACATTGTCTCCTATTTCAAGGTTTGAAACGGTCACATCACATGTTAAAACAAGGTCCAACAAATGTCCACGCTGCTGTGTGGAAGAGTTCACGTGTTGAGTTAAATTAAATGAGTCCAATAAATCTAAAAAGTCCTTAACCATGGGCTTCTCAGGACAACACACGTGCAAGTTGAAGTCGCCTGAAATGACGACCCGAGAATATTTAGCTGTAATTTCAGCCAAGAAATCAGAAAACTCGCTGATGAAGTTCTTGGAGCGAGGCGGCCGGTAGACAAGAGCACACAAAGTTACAGGTGAATGTCCGAGTTCAAACACAGTCAGCTCAAAACTGGAGCAGGAGATTGGGATGGGCAGTTGTTTACAGTCAAAAGTTGATTTGAAGATAGTTAATAACCCACCGCCACGACCTGATGGTCGCGGGTCGTTAAAAAACAAACAGTTTGGTGGTATTATTTCCGTCAGCGCGCAGGACTCACCCGACAACATCCACGACTCTGTGATGCAGAAAAAGTCCAAGTCGTGCTCTTCAAAGTAATCCCTGAGGATGAACGTTTTGTTGCAAACAGATCGGGCGTTGACAACAGTAGCGTGGACTTATTGGCAGAGTGGTTCTGATGACAGTGAGGTTATCTTAGCATGGTCCAGTTAGCAGCATGATATCAGTGAGTTTTCTCTTAGCAACATGGTCCTGTTGGCTGGCACCATAATACTGTTACCAGTTTAATTGGAGATTTGTCACTTTATCTGTGCTACTGATTATCCATGCTGCTGATTTCTTACCCATAAGCTGCTATATCCATCTGCTCACAACAGACTCATGTTCAGGCTGCTGTTTAATACACCATATTATATTATATTATTATTGTTTAGCATATATCTTAGATCCTTGTATACTGTTTCTTTTTCATACCTAATAATATTGTTGCTATTTTTGGGTGTAACTGGGACCTTGAGTACACAATTTCGTTCCACCCCATGTGCCACATGTGATGCAAATGACAATAAAGAACCTTATTTTTATATATACAGCCTTTTATTTGTCCCTGTCCCAACTTTTGTATTTATATTTACATTGCATATACTGTATATTTTGCAAAAATTCTTGCAATTTATTATTGTCAACATCTGATATGTTTACTGTTCAACTGGGAAAAATACAGGTTTATGAGGTTAGAAAATGATTGCTTTCTCTTATTTACATTTTGCACAAAACCCCAACTTTTCTAAACTATGGCTTTAGTTTATTTTGAATCCATTTGGATAAATATGGCCACTTTCTTCTTGGATTTATCACATTCTTATGTTTCTTTATTTTGCTTTGCTTTTGCTCTATTCAAGGATTTTACCTTGATACGCACACAAAACTTGTATACTAGCATTTCCCCCTCTTCATTCTATGAGTTTCTGTGCTTTATTAGTAATAATGAATTCAATTTATAACGCGTTTTTCATTAGTGAAAATCTCAAAGTGCTACACACATTGAATGCTACACACATTCATACACCGGTAGCGGCAGACTACCATGCAAGGTGCTTTCCAGTCCTACCGGCAGCAACTCGGGGTTAAGTGTCTTGCCCAAGGACACAACGACACATGGTGTGGGGAACCGGGATTCGAACCGCCAACCTTCCGATTGGGGGACGACTGCCATTACCACTACGCCACTAGTTGCGCATCATGAAATGCGATCTCGCAGCCAGTTTTGTTCCTCCACTCCTCCACACTTGTTTCCTTTCAATTTTCTCCACATCTTTATCTTCTAAAATTACATATCAGGTACTCTCTGCTCCTCCTCGGCAGCAAGAGGAACGAAATCCTTTCGGGTAAATCCAGGCTGAAACAAACGTCAAACAGACCAACTTCCAATTTGAGGAAGAGACAAGCAATTAACTGCTATTACATCCTTGGATCTGCGTGCAAAGGCAAACCCTAATCCCATTAATCACAAACAATGCGGCTGTAATCGAGAAGCATGTTTATGCAAATTCCCCATGCGCAGTAATCTGCATGCTCTATGGAGAACCATGAGAACATGTCTTTTTCTTTTCTTTGCTCCTCTTTCTGCATCTTTTTCTTTACTTTTCCCTCCTTCATTGTGTTTGTTCAGCTGTTTCCAGAACGTGTGAAGCCAAATAATCAGCACCAGAGAAACTGTATCGATCCCAGTGTTTAGGGGTGACAACCTTCAGATGGTATGGAACATTGAGTTTTACATCTGTGCAGCTACATCTCTCTCCTCTTGCTCTTGGCAAATTCTCTATCTCATTTCTTTTCTCTTCCATCAATTCTCTCCATTTCTTCTCTTTTTATACCTTCCATTTGAATGTTTATTGTTTCACTGCTTGCCTCTCTCCCTTCCCTCTCATAGTGTCTGTTTCCATCTATTTCTCCATTTCTTCTCCTCCTAACTTTGCTAATACTGAGCTATTCTTTTCACTGTTTTTTTCCCCCCATAGTAGCCACTGGTCTGATAGGAAAACACGATTCAGGACTAAATATAGCCCAGAAAAAAATACATTACAAGATTATCTCCCTGCATCCCTTTTTCTTCTTTCTTCTCTCTTGTGAGTATCTCGTTTATTTTTCCCCTCATCAGGTCTTCTCAGTTTTAACCTTCATTCTCTCTTGAGTTGTGTTCCAGTTTCAGATGATAATGATATCTTGATGTAAAATCTGGATGGATCAGGGTCTTTACAAAGGTCAGAAAGATTTGCTGGTAGGCGGCACACACAGTGCATTGATCAGGATGAAGGGATCAATGCAGGGCCTTAAAAACAAAGCCTAAATGTTTTAAATAACTCTGAGGCAAGAAAGCTGAACACATTAACACGAAAAGCATTTTTATTTTGTTTTGAATACTTTTTCCATTTCTTGACTAAATTAACAAAATGGCCACTTATGCTTGGAGTTTACATACAGTATTGAATAAAACAAAGACGCTTGGTTAAAGCTAAAACAATATGAAGCAACAGTGGGTTCCCTTGTCAGTCAGTACACTCAGTGCAACACATTGACTATGGGAATTGCACCGCCGCGCGGTTCACCTGAAGTAATACATTCACTCCTTTTAAGGCAGGTGGGCGTCATCGATGAGGCCCCACCCTCTTCGTATTTAAGAGGCTGACGCTCCACCTTTCTCTTTTTGCCCTTCACCTCGCTTACACTTGAGTTTTGCAGGACTGAGGACTCCGTGTGACAGGAACGCTCAACTGGAGGTGAGCTCGCTCCCTGCCCCGAGCGTCACGGAGAGCCTCTCTGCAAGCGCTAGGCTTGGCGGGAGGCTAACCTAGTGTCGTCGACATTTTATTTTTCTGCTGTTTCGCCGATCAGTTAGCTGACACTAACTGCGCCACACGCTACCTGCTTAGCTAACGGAGCTAAAAGGCTAGCCGCCGCGAGCAGCTCAGCGAGAGGACTTCTTCACCACGGTTAGCGGACGGCTAATTGGCTACAACTCGACGTCTCTTCTCGGCCATGGCTCCGGAGAAGAGCAAGAGAAAATTGAAGAACCCAAAAAGACCAGCAGGCCAGCGAGCCCCAGTTCCCGCCGAGCCTACTCCAGCGGATGTGGCTAACCCCTTTTTCAGCTGCGGACACCCACGAGGCCTGTCCGGTCTGCTTTGGGTTGCTACATGCAAAAACACTCAACGCTATTTTCTCGAGGATGGCTTCGGAGAAAGGCAAGTGGAAATCGAGTAACCCCGCTGCTAACTGGCTAGCTCCCACGGTAAGCCCGGCTAACCGAGAGCTCCCATGACAGCGCGGGGCAGATATCGGGCTTGTGCACCTCTGCTAACAATTAGCGCTGCTAACACGTTAGCGCTGCTAACACGTTAGCTCTGCTAACACGTTAACGTTGCTAACACGTTAGCTCTGCTAACACGATTAGCGCGGCTACGAACGGACAACGGAGGACTCCATTGTGAGGTATGTGAAAAACTGCTTAGTCTAGCTTGCTAACTAACCTTCTGTCTGTTTCGCTATCCTGTGTAGCCAAATCGACGATAGAGTTCATCCCACTGCTGCTAACTAAATTTGTCTACCGATTGCTGCTCTACTCAACGGCCCGTTTAGCACCGCTAGCGGGCTCACGAGTACCTCCACGTTTAGTTCATGCTAACAAGGAGGCTCTCCGACCAGCAAGAAAAAGAAAAGCAGTCCAGGGGGAGGAATTTCTGCCTACCTGATCAGCTACGCTGACTGGTAGTTTCCTTGCGTCCACGGCGAGAACATTGTGACGTTGAGAGCTTATCCACCTACGAGGCTAAAGGATGGCTCTCAGACGTCAACCATGTCAGAGTTCGAGGAACCCTGATGGAGTGGACAAGGGCGAGCAGAGAGAATCTCCTCCAAACGGGAGATAAGCCCAACTACTGCCCCCGACAAAGCCTCCAATGACGGAGCAAGGCCTCGAGGAGAGAGCAGAGGGCTTTTCACACCAAGCTGCAACGGTGCTTGTCAAAGCAGACAGACCCACTCCGGCTCCGCTTGACCTGTGCAGCAGAACGGCTGAGTCTCTCAGGTGCCAAGACCTGCACCCCCACCGGGACAACAAGAGTCAAGGTTGGTGGGTAACTATTCCTCCCGAGGCAGCAACCTCGGTGAGGCACGACACGCCGGTTTCCCCAGGTTTTTTAACTGGGTTCACACTGTCAGGGTCGGCACCCAGGGCGGCCACCGTTTCCCCCCTTCTCCCAGTTTAGGACTGGGAGGGCAGGGAACTGACGGATCTGCCTCACATCCAGAACTTCAGCCACCAAGGCCCACCCAGCAAACCATGTCGTCTTCAGCAGTGCAGCTGGAAAGGATCCAACGTACACAGTGCCCCGCGGCCCGCACGGCCTCAATGCTGCAGGCTCACCAGGCAGAAAAGCTGCAGGAACTGCATGGGGCTACCAACAAAGGGAAAAGACGACAGAGCCGCTGGATGAGGTCCATAGGACTTTACTGCCCGCCCTTCGGGCACATCGGCAGTCGCTCTGGGTAAGAGCATGACTGAAGCGGTTGTCCCACAGTGACACCGGCGACCAACATCCTCACTGATGAGGGCTTTTCCACCTACGGGAAAAGGAAAGCCACACATATTCAAACCTCCCCGGGGTCCAAGAGACCATGGTGGAAGGGACAAAGATGTTCGTTAAAACACAAAACATGTTCACCTGTTTGTGCGATAAAGACAACATGTTGTTTTAAAGCACTAATAAAACCACATACTGTAGTGTTTTAGCGTCTCTGTGCAGAAGCCACGGGTCAACCCAGTACTTCTCCTGCGGTGCGGAGAGATAGCAGAGACCTGCATGATCCTGAGCTGTCCCTGCACCATTACAGGCTTTTTCACCCACAAAGGGAGAGAAAAGGCCGCACTTTTACCACCAGTATCTGTGTTAAATGGACACAAATTACTGTAACTGGTTCAGAACGTTTAAACACACAAGAACACTCAAATGCTTGTGTAATAAAGAGAAATTGCCGTTCATACACAACAATAAATGTTAAATGGACACAAATTACTGTAACTGGTTCAGAACGTTTAAACACACAAGAACATTCAAATGCTTGTGTAATAAAGAGAAATTGCCGTTCATACACAACAATAAAGTCTCGAACTACTCAAGGTGTTCTGTGTCACGACTCAGCATTAAAGGGAAAACCCCACCATTATTTAATGCAACCAGTGTCAACAGAGAGCACGGGGAGCCGCCTCACACAGGCAGCCAACCCCCCTCTAATAAAACTGCGTCCATCAAAGGACCTAGTACACATGCAAACCGAGCACGTGGGTCAGGTCAACTGTCACCCTGGGTCTGCGGCTGCAGTTCCACAAGCGGCCACCTCCTTTCACGGGGGTGCTGCCATCTTCCTTATGCCCAGACAGCACTCATGTCTCTAGAGACAAGATCTCAGTCATGATCTAGAAAGGAGTGATCAGAATGGTCCCTGCTCATGATGTAAAAAAGGGTCATTACAGCAAGTATTTCCTGGTCCCGAAACGGGATCAGGGCTTGCGGCCTATTTTGGATTTTTTTTCACATCAGCAGCCTGCCTTGCCGCAGATAATATCTCCGCTTTACCTTCCAGGGCATCACCTTCGAGTTTTGGCAATGCCATTTGGCTTGAAATCCGTACCCCGGTCATTCACAAAATGTCTGGACGCAGCCTTGGCCCCACTGAGGGGTCAAGGGGTCAGAGTATTGAATTGTCTGGTCGATCTGCTCACCCTTGGACACAACAGAGTCCAGGTACAGCAGCACACAGTGAGGGTGACGTCTCACCTGGAAGCTCTGGGTTTCGTCATGAACCTGGAAAAGAGCAATTTGACCCCATCTCAGATTACCGTATTTTTGGGTGTACAGGTCAACTCCATTCTGTACAGAGCAAGGCTCTCAGAGACTTGGGTTTCATCCCTCCACCTCTGCCTGGCACTTTTTCAGCCGGGCCGGAGAGTCTCCCTCAAACTGTGCCAACGTCTCCTGGGCCTCCTGGCGGTAGCCATTGTCTGCGTGCCTCAGGCCTTATTAAAAATGCACCTTCTACAGATATGGGTCAACAAACAAATGAATCCTGCCCCTCCAAGAGGGACATGGGGGATACTGATCAACACAGAGTGCATGAAAGCTCTGGAGCCCTGGAGGACACCTTCAGTGTTCAGGACAGGTATCGCACTGGGACGAGTACTGTCTTGTGTACTGGTCACCACAGACACTTCAAAGACTGGGTGGGGAGGTCTCTGCAGAAACCAGTATGCCCAAGGGCTCTGGAAACAGCAGGAGGCAAAGCTCCACATACATTTCCTGGAACTAAAAGCAGTGTTTTTGTCTCTGAAGCTTTTTTACAGGAAGGGACTGATTACACAACTACATGTCCTGGACAACAGGATGACTGTGTCCTACATCAACAGAGAAGGCAAGACAAGGTCACAACCCCTCCTTAAGTTGACACACAATCTGCTCACGTGGTGCAACTCCCGGATATTGTCCCTGAGGGTAACACATATCCCGGGCGAGCTAAAGCACGGGGCAGACGCCCTCTCAAGAGGGCCCCTCCTCTCCTCAGAGTGGAGACTGAACCCACGCATTGTGGACCAGATCTGGGCACGATACGGGTGGGCATCCGTAGATCTGTTCGCTTGCAAAGCAACACGCACTGCTCCCTGTATCATTCAATAACAGACGCCCTGGCGTACGTGGCCAGCGGGGGAGCTGTATTATGCGTTTCCCCCCATCCCCCTGATTCAGGCAGTGCTGGAACGCGTACGCAGGGGAGCTCTCTCCCTCATACTGATAGCTCCCAGGTGGCCACAGGAACCATGGTTCCCAGAGATGATCTCACTGTTGACGGGGACACCCCCACAGGGACCTGCTGACTCAGGCCCATGGGCAGCTCCTTCACCCACGCCCAGAATTGTTGCTTCTCTGGGCTTGGCCGCTGAAAGGAACCGGCTGATGGCCTCAGGACTGCCTAGTAATGTGGTAAACACAATACAGGGAGCAAGGGGGATACTCAGACTCTCTACGCTCACAAATGGCGTGTTTTTGAGGCCTGGTGTCTAGAGAGGAATATTATCCCATATTCCTGTGACCTGGTCCAGGTCCTCACTTTTCTACAAGACCTGCTGGAGAAGGGCCACTCCTTCTCCACCATTAAGGTTTTTCTGTCAGCCATCTCAGCATGCCATGAAGGCTGGGGAGGTAAATCACCTGGTGCTCACCCTCTCATGATACGGTTCATGAAGGGCGTATTGAGGAAAAGGCCTCCCAGCAGGACTCTGGCCCCTATGTGGGACCTGCAGTTAGTCCTGGACGCTGTAACCACTTCATCAAGTTTGCGGATGACACAACAGTGGTGGGTCTCATCAGCAACAACGATGAGACGGACTACAGGAACGAGGTGAGCCGCCTGGCCTTGTGGTGCGGACACAACAATCTCACTCTCAACGTGGAGAAGACAAAGGAGATTGTTGTGGACTTCAGGAAGAAGGATGCCCAACATGCCCCTCTGACCATCAACAGCACCGCAGTGGAGAGAGTAGACAGCACCAAGTTCCTGGGAGTGCACGTCTCAAAGGACCTGTCCTGGAGCAGGAACACTGCAGCACTGGCAAAGAAGGCTCACCAGCGTCTCTACTTTCTCCGCAAGCTGAAAAGGGCTGGAGCTTCAACCCCCATCATGAGCACCTTCTACAGAGGTGCCATAGAAAGTGTCCTGACCAGCTGCATCACTGTGTGGTTTGGTGCATGTACTGCATCCTGCCGCAAGAGCCTCCAGCGCATTGTGAGAGCAGCTGAGAAGATCGTGGGCACCTCCTTGCCCTCACTGCAGGACTTACACAGCAAACGCCTCACTCGGAAAGCCCACTGCATGGCAGGTGATCCCACACACCCACTACACAGCTGCTTCAGACTGCTGCCATCAGGGAGGAGACTGAGGAGTCTCCAGGCTCGAACCAGCAGACTGAGAGACAGCTCTGTTCATCAGGCAGTCAGGATGCTAAACACTCTGCCTGCTCTGCCCCCCCTCCCATTTGAACTGCCTTAACACTAAAACTTTCTCACACATTACCACACAACACAAAGATTTTAACACTGGACTCTGTGTCATCAAACGGGTTATTCACTAAACTCTCGGTCATGTGCTCATACAGTTTGCACTACTTCTCATACTTGCACTAATGTTTGTATTACATCACTGCCTATAATCATAATACTGTTTACATTCTCTGTTTACATTTATTAATACTGTTTACTTTTATTACTACTGCTTACATGTAATTACTACTGTTTACATTTACACTACTCTAATATCTACACCACTGCTGATACATATACAGTGTGCTCTGAACGGTCTTATTTAGGGATGCCCAATGTGCCTTACTGCATATGCCACTTTTTGCCTCTATAACAACATCAACTACTACCTCATACATATACTGTGTACATTAACTCATACGCTGCTTTGCCACTTTGCAAATGTCAATGCTAGAAACCTTTAGTTTATTTTAGTTATACTTTTTATACTCTTTTTTTATACTAGTATGCAAAAACTCAGGACAGTATTATGTTCATTAAATGTTTAATGTTTTAGTTTTAGAGTTGGTGTAAATTTTCATACTCTTATACCACTATGCAAAAAACTCAGGACAGTGTTAGTTTTACTATTTTATGCTTATGTCTATTATTATATGTTTCAGTGTTTCAATGTTTAGATGTTTACTGTTGCACCGAGGGACTGAGAGAAACGCAATTTCGGTCCTGTGTATGTCCTGTACAGTACATATTGCAGATCTGACAATAAAGTTGACTTTGACTTTGACTTTGACTTGTATGTGAGCCTCCATTTGAGCCTCTTAGCAGCATTAAGAAAGATTTGTTATCTTATAAAACTGCTTTGCTCTTAGCTCTGTGCTCAGCTAAGCGCGTGGGTGACCTCCATGCTCTATCTGTACACCCAATGTGTACCAGGTTTGCCCCAGATGGGTCAAAGGTTACCCTGCGTCCAAACCCCACATATGTTCCAAAGGTTCCAACTTTAAATCCCAGAAGTCTGGACTTTGAACTGTCAACATTTCCTCCTCCCCCTGTCCTAACCAAAGGACAGAGGAGGCTGAACGCGCTCTGCCCTGTTAGGGCCCTGAGTGCTTACATAGAAAGAACTGTCAGTTGGAGAAAAACAAACCAGCTGTTTGTGTGTTTTGCTAATCCAGCCGCTGGCAGAGCCCTGTCAAAACAGCGCCTCTCACACTGGGTGACTGAGGCCATTAAGAGGGCATACAGCAGTAAAGGTCAGCAAGTGCCCAGTGGGGTACATGCCCATTCCACACGAGACCTGGCTGCCTCATGGGCTTTATTCAGAGGTGTGCCAGTAGCAGAAATATGTGCAGCTGCTAACTGGGCTTCATCAAACACATTTGTGAAACATTAAAGTTTAGACGTCACAGCATGTGACGTCACTCAGGCTATCCTCTCTACCACTGAGTAGAGAACAAACGCCTGCAGTGTAAGGCATAAGTTCTCACAAGTATGTATTTCCAGGGCATATCCAGGGGGTGAGTGAAATACATTCCCATAGTCAATGTGTTGCACTGAGTGTACTGGCTGACAAGGGAACTGAAAGTTATGCACCATAACTCATGTTCCCTTAAGGAAGGGAATGAGGTGCAACACATGTTTGCCCTTTCAATGCCCAAGCTCGGTTAAGTGCACCATGAGAAAGAAAGGTGGGGCGTCAGCCTCTTGAATATGAAGAGGGCGGGGCCTCATCGATGACGTTGACGCCCACCTGCCTAAAAAGGCGTGAATGTATTACTTCAGGTGAACCGCGCGGCGGCACAATTCCCATAGTCAATGTGTTGCACCTCGTTCCCTTCCTTCAGGGAACATGAGTTATGGTGCATAACTTTCAGATTAGGGGTGTCCTCCACCTTCCCATCTGCTTTGGAACAGCTTGAGAAAGACATTAAAGCTCCAGCTCTAAGTTTTTTCAGACTTGAACTTCTGTGAGCATCTGAATCAAAGAAGCCCCACCTTCGACAGGACTAAACATGAAGTCAGAACATGAACAAAACCATTTGTGGATGATGATGTTTCTATAACACACACACTGTCAAGTTGTAATTTGGTTTCTGTTAGGGTTTTTGGGGGGTTATATGTTTTGGGTTTTAGGGGATCATCTTGATTTTATTCATGTTATTTAGATGTCTCTGATTTTATTTCTGCATTTTCGTCTTGATTTAGGCTCTCACCTCACACCTGGACATCATTTGGTACTTTGAGTTTTTAGTTGCGTTTTGTTAGATCTTGACATGAACCCTTATCCATATCTTCATCACCTGATGTTTGGATTACTTCAATGGAGCCTTGTGTGAGATGTCTGGTAAACGTTTTAGTAGACCATTTTGTCCATATCTGAGCCAGATCTCACACCAAACCGCAGCAAAACATCACTCCGTCTCTCAATCTCTTCACTTCCAGTCAGGTCTTGGCTTGATTACAAGGTTCTTACATCCATCCTTTATCTTCTGCTTGTTCTGTTGTTGGATCACAGGGCAGCAGCTTGATTAGGGACACCAATCTTTTTACAGAGCCTCCGTTTCTGACTCTTCTCAGAGGACTCAAACGTGTTCCCAGGCCAGCTGAGGGACATGGACATACCAGTAGTCTCTTATAGTCTGTTTATTCACAAACAGCCTGTTTTCATTATCTGAGTGTCTAAGGTTTGTAGGATAGCTTGATGGAGGAGTGTTTACATTGTGTGTGTGTGTGTGTTTTCACAAAATGGCTGAGCTTGTTCTGCTTCTTCTATATTGTGGGAGCTGTCCATTGTCCCTGGTGCTGAAAGTGGATTACTGTTTCTCTTCTTTAAAAAAAAAAAGAGAGTGAATACGATAAGCAGTGGGGGAGGAAAAAAAGGAAGAGGAAGAGGAGGAGGGGTGAAAACCATATAGTTCTCAGGACTGCTTCATAAATTTATTCCCAGCGGCTGGCTGCAGACTGAGGAAGTTTTTTGGAAACTTGGAGTGTAAGCGCACCTGCCACCCTGTAGCTGTCCTCCTTTAACACACCCCTCTCAGAAGCAGTCACTAATTTGGACACACAGGAGGAGGAGGAGGGGGAGGGAATGCATGGAGCAGCAGGAGACCAGCTTCTTTTTCTCTTCCCAGATGGAAAGGCGGTGAGACGAGCGGATCTGCCTCTGCTTCTCCTCACAATCTGGACCAGAGAGAGTTGTGGATGTGAGAGTTCTTCCACGGTTCTGGGTGTTGGACCTTTAACCCCCTCTCCCTCCTGTTCGTGCTGCTGCAGCCGTGCTCAGCCTGGGGTGTCCCGGGTCACAGGATGACGGGGTGTGCCAAACGCTGCAAACAGGGACTTGTCAAGTTCGCCTTGACTCTGCACAAACTGGTCACTGGGACTCTCACAAAAGGTACGACAGATGCTTCAGTCTGATTCTGTTTTGTGTCTGCTGGTGCAAATCACTGCTGAAGTTCATGGAGTTGCCATAAAAGACAGAAGATGTGAGTGTGTTGAGGATCAAAGACACTGAGTTGTCTGAGAAACAGAAGTCAAAGATGAGTTAACTTCATCTCTCATCTTCAGATAGCTAACTCTCCTTTGCCCCCCCCCCCCACACACACACACACCTCGTCTCCACTCGTGACTGCAGTCGACCTCGTTTTGTTTGCCATGCTCTCCAGAGTGCTGAAGTGAAGGAGACAAAGATGTAGGGAGTGAGCAGCTAATAGAATGGAAATATAAAGTTAATATGGAGGAGTGTGTGTGTGTGTGTG
>JBBPBX010005304.1:33634-46603 GCA_038048925.1 Garcialebias charrua
TGAGCCAAACAGAAGTGATTAGCTTACCTCCTGATGTAACAGAAATTAGGCCTAGTGTGATAGTTTCTTCTCAGGTGGCTTCTGGTTCAGGGCAGGGCCAGCGGGCAGACTCTGTCGATTTGTCTGCACTGACAAAGCCTGAACAACAACAAGTTCAGTCGCTCTTGCAGAAGTACAGCTCAGTCTTTTCAGCCCATGAAGCTGACTTGGGGTGTACCAATCTGGTTTCCCATGTTATTCCCCTTTTGAATGATGTGCCAGTCCGGCAAAGGTACCAACGCATTCTCCCTCAGAGCATGAGGCTGTCAAATCTCGTATCAATCAGCTCCTACAGAACAAGGTGATAAGGGAAAGTAGCAGTCCCTATGCCTCTCCCATCATTCTGGTCAGGAAGAAGGATGGCAGCCTGTGTGTATGTGTAGATTACTGTCAGCTTAATAGCATAGTGGGAGTGGTGGCGCAGAGGTTAAGAAGGCGTGCTTGTGATCGGAAGGTCGCCGGTTCAAGCCCGGGGACCGACAACATCAAAGATGTGGGTGGGATAAGTGAAGCGGTCACACTTGTCTCCACACTTGTCTCCACACTTGTCTCCACCCTCATCTGCCCCACTCTGGGCCCTTGAGCAAGGCCCTTAACCCACACCATCTGCTCCCCTGGGAACCCTAGATATCAGCTCTCTGCTCCACACAGAGGGTTGTGGTTGCTCGGTGGTCTGTGGTTGTGTCAGGAAGGGCATCCGACGTAAAAACAACTGCCAAATCTTTGTGCGACTAGATCGCTATGGTGACCCTTTACGTAGGGAAAAAGACGAAAGAAGAAGGGAAAAAAAACTGTCAGCTTAATAGCAAGGCGAGAAAAGACGCTTCGCATTGTCTCACATTGAAGAAAGCCAGGACCATCTTTCTGGGGCCCAGTGGTTCTCCACGTTGGACTTAGCCAATGGGTACAATCAAGTTCCTGTATCTGAGCAGGATAAGCCAAAAACAGATTTTTGTACGCCATTTGGTCTCTGAGTGGAACCGTATGCCCTTTGGATTGTGTAATGCGCCAGGCACCTTCCAACGTTTTGTGCAAAGGATGTTTGGGGACCAGCAGTGCCAGTCTCTTCTCTTGTATTTGGATGACATCATTGTTTTCTCAGGTTCAGTTTCCCAGCATGTTGAACGTCTGGACGTCTTCCTTGCTCGACTTCAGCGGGAGGGTCTGAAGGTAAAACGTGAAAAATGTTCCTTTTTTCAGAGACAGGTCAAATATTTGGGTCACCTTATCTCTGATAAGGGTGTGGCTACAGACCCTGCCAAAACTGAAGCCGTGGCTAAATGGTCACATCCTACCACTGTTTCAGAGCTTTGCTCTTTCTTGGGCTTTGCTAGTTATTCAAGAGCTTTGTGGAGTGGTTTGCAAGACTGGCAGGTCCGCTTCATAGGGTGGTGGCACAGCTAGTGAGGACAAAGTCCAGGAAAGGGTCTGGCCAGGCTTTTCACTCTACTTGGACATTGGAGTGCGAGGAGATCTTTGAGGCTCTGAAATTAAGATTAACATCTACGCCAGTGTTGGCATATGCTGATTTTTCACTGCCTTTCATTCTAGAGACACATGCCAGCCATAGAGGACTTGGTGCAGTACTGTCCAAGGAAACAGAGGATGGAGTGAGGCCCATTGCGTATGCTAGTCGAGGGCTTAAACCCACAGAGTGCAATATGGCTAATTATAGCTCCATGAAGCTGGAGTTTCTGGCATTGAAATGGGCTATGACAAAGAAATTTAGGGAGTATATTTTGGGCCACCGGTGCTTCATACGGACAACAATCCCTTGAGCTACTTTCACTCGGCCAAGCTTGGTGCTATGGAGCATCGTTGGGCTGCCCAACTCGTTGCTTTTGACTTCGATATAAAGTATTGTTCGGGACATAGCAATAAAAATGCTGATGCACTCCCTCGCCAGCCTATATCAGACACTAGCCTGGCAGAGCAGTTGCCTGGTACCACTATCTCAGAGGCTCTCCAGTGTGCCCCGTGTCCTATTCCAGTGTCATGCCTCTTACCCACCGCACAACTGCAAACGCGCCTGCCGTCCCCTTTTTGCCGCTGGTCACGGTCCCACTGGCCACTGAACACCGTCTGATGACGTACACTAGGGGGTAGCAGAGGGAGGGGTCTCTGGCTTGTTTTCCGGGTTCAGTTGTTGTTTTAACTGCACCTCCGACGGTCTTCGATGAGATTAAAACTTTTTTTTATGTTTGGGGTGATCTACACTGGAGAGTACAGCAGCCTGTCAGCAGCAACTGTAAAAATGCCACGTTTCTTACCGGAGTTTGGTTCCAATTCCTGGAGGCTGGATCCGGTGAGTTTAAAAAGTCCGAAAAAAGTCCCGTTGTGGTTGTGTAATCAGATAGCGAGGCTCTCCCGACTGTTTGCCGGATGCGTCGAGCCGCCAGAGATCAACATTTGGGACGTCTGCGGCTCGACGGCGACGCGCGCGTGCGTGTGCAGGCTGCCGTCGCGCCGCTTCGATCAGTTGAATCTCGCCGCTTCCTTGTTCCCCGTGACTCCACGCGTCTCCTCCATAGACTTTGAATGTAAACCGGTGTTATCCGGCCGCTTCGGCCGCCCGACGCCGGGGGCGGTGGGTAGGAGGCATCAGTAACTCAATCTGTGGTGACTGTGCTGCCATCTCATTCTGTGTCTGACCTTTGCGCTTTGCAAGAAGCTGACCCCCTTCTCAAGGATGTTTTGGGGTTCTGGAAGTGGCAAGTTTATCCTACTTCAGAGGAAAAGCAGAAACTTTCTAAACTGTTCTTGGTTCTGTTAAAACAGTGGGGTCATCTTGTGGAGAAATATATGGTGTATCGTCAAATCCATCGTTCAGATGGTGGGGAGGAACTTCTGCAGCTTGTTTTGCCATCAGTTCATAAGCAGGATGTTCTGACATAGCTACATCAAGAACATGGACACCAGGGTGTGGAATACACCACTGACTTGGTGCGGCTGTGCTGTTATTGGCCTGGAATGTTTACTGACATTAAACAGTGCGTACAAGAATGTCAACGGTCCCAAGTTGCTAAAAATGGAACATCAGGCTCCGGCACTTTTATGAGTCATCTATTGGCCTCATGGCCAAATGGGATTGTTGGATTTTACAATGCTGGAACCTTCACGGAACGGCTTGGAAAATGTTCTTGTAATTACTGATGTATTTAGTAAATACACCATTGCTGTCCCAACTCGGGACCAGAAAGCTTCTACTGTTGCTCAGGTTTTGCTGAATGACGGGTTCTTTAGGTTCGAGGTTCCAAGCCACATTCATTCCCATCAGGGTTGAAGCTTTGAGAGAGCTCTAATTCAGCAGCTCTGTAATTTGTATCGGGTTAAAAAGTCACGCACTACCCCTTACCACCCTGCTGGAAATGGGCAATGTGAGCTGTTCAATAGAACACTTCACAATCTGCTACGCACCTTACCAGTGTCTAGGAAGCGGGATTGGGCTTCCTGCCTTCCCCAAGTACTGTTCTGTTATAACACTACCCCTCACCACAGTACTAGCAAGTCTCCATTTTCCCTCATGTTTGGCTGTGAACCTCCGCTGCCTGTGGACTTTTTGTTGGGTCATGTGCGGGACAATGTACCAGGTGAGGTGGAGGATTGGGTGTCTGAGCATCAGACTAGACTAACTATGGCCTTTCATCATGTCCAGGAGCACTTATTGTTGGCTGCAGGACGGAGAAAAGAGCATCATGATCAGGGTGTACTGGAGGCTCCGTTACCGGAGGGCCATCTGGTTTATCTGCGTGATCATAGTATTAGAGGTTGTCATAAAATCCAGGACCTCTGGAACCCAGTTGTCTACCAGGTCGTGCGAGCCCTTACTGACAGAGGACCAGTTTACACTGTTACTCCTGTCTGTGATTTGCAGAAAACCCAGAACGTGCATCGTGACATGCTGAAGGCTTGGGTTGGGCAAGAGCCCATGCCTGAACCCCTTCAGTTAAAACCTACCTTTTCTTCAAGGGATTCTGACTCCCTGGAGGATGATTTGTGCTTACTGGTCCCTGATGTTTCAGTACCCTCAATCTTTGCAGCCCCAGGGTCCTCTTCACCAGTGACTTCAGGGACTGGTCATTCCAGTCAAACTTCTGCAGCAGTTCATCCACCGTTGTGTCGCACTGCTTGCTCTGGAGCTGGTCAGCATTCTAATGTCCATCATCTGTCTCGACCTGCGGGTCAGGCTACGGTTCTGGTCAGCTAGTTTTGAATGCTCAGTTTGTCTGCTTTCGTCCTTGGTGTTAAGGTCTACAGATTCATCGTCGGGGCAACGATGCAAGACAGAGGGGTAGAATGTTGGTGTTTGACCCTTCCCCTCTTTTTGCACCACTATAATCAGGTGCGTACCGTTGATTGATGGGCAGGGCTAGTGCCTTTAGAGCTGGGCAGGTAGCGTCACTGTGTGTGTGTTGTTGTTGTTTTCGGCGGCACGTCAGCTGTTTGGGTGGCTGGAGTTCTTGATCCATTATACTGCGATTGTAGGTCCTACTTTGTACATCTAATATCTGGGATTTAAGTTGGTCTTTGGAGTGTTAAACATGCCGTGTATATCTGCAGTGTTATTGCGCTGCTGGGGTTGCGGTGCACAGCTTCCCCTTGTTGTCAGCTCCGATGCTGGTCCGCTCCTTCCCCCAGTGGGCTGCGTTCTCATTTCTAGGTAAGCTGCATGTTTTAGATTTTTCGAGTGTTTTTGTAATCAGAATTCACAATTGATTTTGTTTTAGGCACGTGATTGCCTGCATGCTGCATTTAAAGCAACAGCGCTTTGGACGCCCTGCTGTCTTGTTTTGCCCGTATATGGTTAAGCTGTTTTCATGTTAAATCAGCTGCTGGGCAGCAACTGGGACTAGTTGTACATGCCCCTTTAAACACTGATGTCTGAGGGTGGAGAATGGGACGTTGCCGGTTGGTCCATTAATTGAATTGTTTATTTGTTGATGTTTGAAAAGCTCTGTGCTGCTTTTTTTTTATGTCAAGTCTTTGCTGCTCAGTTTGTCACAAACACATTTGAACAAAGAAGTGAACAGACCCTAAAAAATTCTGGAAAACCATCAAATCTCTCTCAGGCATCCCCCAATCATCTGACCTCCGATCACAACTTCTTGTTAACTCTGTTCTGTGTCAAATAAGCACGAGATCCTGAACTGTTTCAACAAACATTTTGTTGCTTCTAGTTCATTATTTGACACAGTTACTAATGGAAAATCAGCCATTTCATCTAATAACCAAACTTCTACAAATCAAATCCCTCCTACAAGTAAATCCTCAGTTAATTACACCTTCTCTTTTTCTCTGTTCTCAGTCAGTGAGGTAAATACTGTACACTGTTAAAAGGTCTTGATCCTAAGAAATCTGCAGGTCCAGATGAACTTCCACCTTATTTCTTAAGGCTGGCTGCTCATATCATCATAGTCCCTGCGACCCACATCTTTAACCTGTCAATAAGCCAAAACTCCATTCCAGATGCTTGGAAAACAGCCTTTGTTCTTCCTTTACTGAAGGGAGGTGACCCCACCTCACTGAACAACTATCGACCGATCTCTAAACTCTGCATGTTAGCCAAGGTTCTAGAAAAACTGATAAACTCTCAAATAAAAAATTATCTGTACTCATTTAACATCTTACCTCTCCATCAATCTGGTTTCAGGAAAAAACATAGCACAGCAACTGCTTCATTGAAGGTTCTTAATGACGTTGTTGAAGCATTGGATGCTAAGGATTATTGTGCTGCACTTTTCTTAGACCTGTTTAAAGCTTTTGACACTGTGGATCATAACATCTTGTGTCATAAGCTCTCAGAAATCGGTTTCTCAGATCATACCATTGGTTGGTTTTCTAACTATCGTTTCCGATCGGAGGCAATGTGTTCAACATAATGGTACTTCTTCCAGTTATTTAACAGTCAACAATGGTGTACCACAAGGCTCAGTCTTAGGACCAACCCTCTTTACAATCTACATAGGTAATGTAGGTCAGAGCATCCCTGATGCATCCTTACATTTCTATGCTGATGACACGTTGCTTACTGTTGAGCTAAAACAGTTGCTAAGGCTTTCCAGCTTTTGCAATCCGCTTTTGACATCATCCAGTCAGATTTGTTCCATCTCAAACTTGTCCTAAATGCTGATAGAACCAAAGGGATGTTTTTTTCAAATAGGAAGTCGGTCCCAGCAGTTCTTCCTCTGATATTATCCTCAAATGGTGTCCCTATTGAGTTTGTTGATTCCTATAAATATTTGGGTATCCTGGTCGATTCACATCTCTCTTTTAAACTCCACGTGGAAAACCTAGTAAAGAAACTGAAAGTTAAACTGGGTTTCTTTTTCAGAAACAGATCATGTCTAACACTGAATGCTAGGAAACACCTTGTATCTGTGACTTTCCTTCCCTCCATTGATTACGGTGACATTATCTACATGAATGCTCCTACAAGCACCCTGCAGATGTTGGATGTTGTCTATCATGGTGCACTAAGATTCATAACTGGCTGTGATTATCATACCCACCACTGCACCCTGTATTCACTGGTTAACTGGACATCATTAACCTCACGCAGACTCTTCCACTGGTACATTTTCATCTTTAAATCACTTCTTGGTCTGCTGCCTTCATACATCTCCTCCTACATGTCTTTGCGTGAGTGCAGCTACAGCGTGCGCTCTCAGGACATGATTACCTGCAGTGTTCCGTCAGTGAGAACTGAGCTTGGCAAAAGGGCCTTCTCCTACTCCGCTCCTGCTTCCTGGAATATCTTACAAAAAGATCTGAAGCTCTCGACCTTGACCTCTCTAAATGGCTTTAAGAATCTGTTGGAATCCTGGCAAAAACCAATGCAGACATGTTCCTGTTTTTGATTTTCTATGTCTGCCTTATAATCTGTCTGTTTTGCTACTTTGATATCTTTGTTTTTAACTTGTTAAAAAAAATATGTATGCCTCTCTTATGTTTGTCTATTGTTGATTGTTCAAGGAAAATCTACTGTTGCTGTTGTCATCATTCTTTAGTTTGTAGACAGGTCTCTCTTGTAAATGAGTCCTCGAGGCTCAATGAGATTAACCTGCCTAAATAAAGGTTGAATGAATGAAAAAAAGTCCAACAGGACGACAAGTTTAAAGCAAGTTTAGTTTCCACAGTTTGCTTGTTTGAAAATATAAACAGCCTTTACTGTGTCAGAATTGTATATAGCCTTCCTCACTCTTCATTACTGAACAAAACCTCTTTATTGTTGTGTGACATTTTGAAACTGAAGTTTTTTAAAAAGTTTGATCACTTGTTCTTATTAACTGTTTTGTGTATTGTTTCTTTTACAGAAACAGAATCATATGTATGAAGCGTGGTTTTAATGATTATTTTTATGGATTGTTGATAAAGGATATTACTTGTATGGAATACAGTCTGTGTTCAAGTGTGTTTATGGACCTCAATCAGTTGGAAAAAAAGAAACATCTCCCAACTGGCGTTGTCTTTTACGGAAGGGTATTGCTGTCATCCATGAAATAATAATTTTTGAAATTATATTGTACAAACGTGATAAGTATGTAGTAAAAACGTGATATTACATACTTATCACGTTTTTACTACATAATATCACGTTTTTACTACATAACATCACGATGATATTGTACAAACGTGATAAGTATGTAGTAAAAACGTGATATTATGTAGTAAAAACGTGATAAGTATGTAATATCACGTTTTTACTACATACTTATCACGTTTGTACAATATAATTTCAAAAATTATTATTTCATGGATGACAGCAATACCCTTCCGTAGTCTTTCCCTAAATTAACATCTTTCAAATCTATTGCCCTCTTCTGGCCACATACTGTATGTATGAAACTTTATGAATTTATTGGTTTGGGGTTGTCATTTTTAATATTTTTAAAATGTAAATAATTGTAATTTGTTTGTTAGTATTGTAATTTTGTATTGTGTTTTTAGGGTGACTGTAACATTTACGTAAGGACGATGTAAAAAAAATACATTGGCTTAGCTGGTGCTCTGGTACTCTAGTAGTACAATGATGCCCACATGTACTCTCCTTTCTGAATAAACTCACAAACTGAAATTAATTTAGTAAAAACATGATGGAAAACATGAACTAACTGTTTTCTGCTACTTTGCCAATAGGCTGGCTGACCTCATGGAGCAACACCAGGAGGAGCTAGCTACCATTGAAACCATTGACTCAGGAGCTGTTTACACTCTGGCCGTCAAGACCCATGTGGGCATGTCTATCCAGACATTTCGCTACTTCGCTGGCTGGTGTGACAAGATCCAAGTAAGCCATCTGATAAAACCAAGATTACAAATGCTGGAAGAGTCTCAGCCTAAAATGATAAAAGAGCTGAAGGATCTGGATGAACTCAGGAGATGAAAAATTACAAATCAATGAAACAACTCACACTCAAAATGGATAAAATATACAGTGAAATGAACAAATACATTAGAACATGACAACATACGAAGACTCAGAACCTAAAATATATAATGTTGAAAATGTGATTGATGCAAATTTTTTTCCTGTAATAAAAGATAGCGAATATTATAATGAAGAGCAGTTTAATGACATCAATATATCAAATGGAGTTCTCTCTATTATTCACTTTAATAGCAGAAGTATAAATGCAAACATATCCAAAATAACAGATTACTTAAAACAGTTAAATAGAACTTTTACGATAATAGCGCTGTCAGAGACATGGCTCAATGATGATAACACAAGTAATATTCACATCGAGGGGTATGAATTATATCATATGAACAGAAATAATAAAAGAGGTGGTGGAGTCGCTCTATTTGTCAATAATGAAATAAAATGTAAATTAAATAGTGAAATGTCAATAATAGTTGATAATATTATGGAAATGATAACAATAGAAATAATAAACAAAAACGATAAAAACATAATAATAAGTTGTGTATATAGATCACCAGGAGCAAATATAGAAATATTCACGGATAAAATCTTGGAGCTAATGGAGAAGAGTTTTAATAAAAATGTTTTTTTGTGTGGAGACTTTAACATTGATATGGGAAATAAAACAGATTCAAATAACATAAGCACATTTATAAACTCAATGTACAGTTTAAATATGTATCCATTGATATCAAAGCCAACAAGAATTACAACTCATAGTGCCACAATAATTGATAATATTTTCACAAATATAACAAATGGGGACGTGATAGGTGGTATCTTAACGACCGACTTAAGTGATCATTTACCAGTTTTCACAATCTATAAAAATGATCAAAGCATCACAAAAGCAGTTACAACGAAGAAAAAGATCATAAACACGTCAAAAAAGTTTTGGAAAAATTAAAAGAGGATCTAGATAAACAAGACTGGAATGAAGTGTATGTTGATGATGCGAACAGAGCATATGATGAGTTTATGAATATCTTGGAAGCTCTGTATGAAAAGAATTGTGTGCAAACAAATTACACAAAGAGAAATACGGTTGATCAACCATGGATGACAAAAGGGTTGAGAAATGCTTGTAAAAAAAGAATTATTTGTATTCATGTTTCTTGAAATTGCGAAGTCAGAGCGCTGAAGAAAAATATAAAAAGTATAAAAATAAATTAGTAGGGATTATAAGGAAACATAAGAAAGAATATTATAGTAAATTATTAGATAAAAGTAATGGTGATATGAAAGCAACATGGCGAGTAATGAATAGTGTCCTGAAGAATCATAAAACAAAAACTGGTATTTCAAAATATTTTGTAAAAGACAACGATGAAATTCATGATGAAAATGAAATTGTAAATGGATTTAATCAATATTTTGTGAATGTTGGATCAAGCCTTGCAGCTAAAATACCAAAAGTAGATAATAATGTGATCCATTCAATTACAGGTTGTGCAAATAGTATTTTTCTAAATGGAACTAACAAAGAGGAAATAATGAATGTAGTAAAAAATCTTACAGACAAGAGATCAAAAGACTGGGTGGACATGGATATGATGTTTGTAAAGGACATAATGAGCCATGTTATTGAGCCGTTTACATATATATGTAATTTATCATTTTCAACAGGAATATTTCCAGATAATATGAAAGTAGCTAAGGTAGTTCCTCTTTTTAAAAATGGTGATAAATGTGTGTTCAACAATTATAGACCTATATCCTTGTTACCACAGTTTTCAAAAATTCTTGAAAAACTATTTGTGAACAGACTAGATCAATTTATAGATAAACAAAATATTCTAAGCAACAGTCAGTATGGGTTTAGAGCAAAAAACTCTACATCAATGGCTCTCATGGAATTAATGGAACAAATAACTACTGCTGTCGATCAAAAACAATATTGTATCAGTATTTTTGTTGATTTAAAAAAAGCATTCGATACTATTGATCACACCATTCTCCTTGAAAAACTGAACAAATATGGTATTAGAGGACCAGCATTACAGTGGGTATCTAGCTACTTGAAAGATAGGAAACAATTTGTACAAATAAATGATGTAAGATCTGACCTCTGTAATATCACATGTGGAGTTCCCCAAGGCTCTGTACTTGGACCAAAGCTATTTATTTTATATGTGAATGACTTGGTAAATGTGTCAGGACTCCTTAAATGTGTACTTTTTGCTGATGATACCACATTTTTCTGTTTAGGTGAAGATATAGAACAAATGTTGGAATTGATAAAGACAGAATTTGTCAAGATACAAACTTGGTTTAAAATAAATAAATTATCATTAAATCTAGAAAAAACTAATTACATGATATTCAGTAATAAAAAGAAAACTGTTGATGTTCCACTCAAAATTGAGGGTGTTGAGATTTGTAGAGTGAGTGAGGTGAAGTTTTTGGGTGTTATCATTGATGACAAACTGACATGGAAACAACACATAAATTCTGTAAGAATAAAAATAGCTAAATCGATTGCAGTACTGTACAAAGTCAGAGACCTATTGAATGATAAAGCTCTGTATTTGTTGTATAACACAATCATTGTTCCACACTTAATCTATTGTATTGATGTTTGGGGGAATGCGTGTAAAACAATCACAAAGCCTATTTTTGTATTACAGAAAAGAGCTGTAAGAATTATCACTAGAAAACATTACTGTCATCCATCAAGTACATTATTTTATCAACTGAAGTTATTGAAGTTCCATGATTTGGTAGACTATAATATTTTATCAGTTATGTATAGGGCTCAAAATAATGCATTACCTTTAAATATCCAAATGCATTTTGTTAAAAGACAAAGTTGTTA
This sequence comes from Garcialebias charrua, assembly GCA_038048925.1. Classification (NCBI taxonomy): domain Eukaryota; kingdom Metazoa; phylum Chordata; class Actinopteri; order Cyprinodontiformes; family Rivulidae; genus Garcialebias; species Garcialebias charrua. Next base: position 44,914 of record JBBPBX010005304.1, read on the forward strand.
TAATCTTAAGGGGACAGAGATGTTTGTAAAACCACAATTCAGAACTAGTTTGAAGGGACGTTCTACCTCAATCCAGGGAATTAGATTATGGAATGGCTTGGAGAATGTAGTTAAAAATGCCAAGTCAATGTTTACATTTAAGAAAATGATCAAAACGAATGTGTTAAAAAAATATATGAAATAGCGTAATGTGTATTGTATTAGTTAGAAAATTAGAAAGAGTTAGTCATTTTGTACTGTTGGTTGAAGATTATTATTGTTTAATCTGATTGTTGGAAAAAAGGGGCAGATATAATAAGATTTATTCTTCTTTCTGCTACCTTTCATTTTTTTATATTTTGTACATTATCATTTATGGGATTGTCTTGTATTGTTTCTTTTGTAAAAAAAATGAACTAATTTAATAAACATAAACAAACAGAGCAGTGGTGGCTGTTAGTGGTAATGGGTGAGGGGCTTGCACATACATGATCAAATCCTAGTGATTACATGTCTAAGACAAAAACATGTCACAAGAAATCAAAAAAAGGTGTTCAATACAGAAACAACTGGACTTTATTTGTAACAGAAGACGTTTTGCTTTTTTTGATGACTGAGAATCTTCACCAGCATATGTCACAAGAAACAAGCTTTAAAAACAACCCTGTGTATTTTTTATTAACAAAGTGATCAAATAAAGAGTGGCAAAGAAGATATTACTCACATGTCCTACAGTGTAGGTAAATCATTAAATTGGACACTATTGAAGGACACAGTCTAGCAGAAAATCAGAACGGTTGATTTTTGAAAATATTTATTCAGATGTACATTTATCAAAATTAAAACAAGGGCTCCCTCAGTCAAGTTGAAAATTGTCTCGCAAACCAAAAAAAAAAAAAAAACCTGGCTCTTGACTATGTGTGGTGAAATTATAAGTAAAGAGTTTTTTCAATGGCAGCAGTTTAAACTGTCAGTCATTACAATCAGTGCGGTTACATCACTCAAACTCTGAGTGGCGTTCACCTTCTCCGGTTCAATGCTGCAGCCTGCAGGCAGGCTATGGAACAGAGAGACATAATTTGTGCACACTGAAATATATATATAGTGTGTGTGTGTGTGTGCGTGCGTGCGTGTGTGTGTGCGTGTGTGTGTAGGGTAGGGTAGGGTATGTGCGAGTCGGTGTTTAGGAAGCATAACCAGATTTTAATATTGCAGCACAAGTCACGCACAAACAGCAACGGTCAAGTGCTCTTTGACTTGCTTGTAATTTAAACCATGTATGAATAATCAGTAGTAAATTATAAAAATGTAAATTTTCTACAAAACGCCTTTGTAGAATTTTTTTTTTTTTTTTTTTTACAGGGCAGTACCATCCCCATCAACCAGGCCAGGCCAAACCGTAATCTAACGTTCACCAAGAAGGAACCAATAGGGTGAGAAACCAATGACAATACCAGTTGGCTGTCATCAGCCAACTGGTTGTGTAACACTGTGAGAGGGTGCTATTTATAAGACTGAGCTGAACCCAGCACCTCAGACTGAGGAAGTCTTTCGGACGAAAGACGAAACGTTTCTACAGTTTTTTTTTTTGCTTTGTTTTGTTTTGTTTTTTTGAATGTCCAGAGGACCAGACTTAGCTTTTTTAGATTTTTCTACCTGGATTATTGAGCATGCATCAGGGTATATTTGTTTAGTTGAGAAATTATTGTAT
>JBBPBX010005304.1:46660-72620 GCA_038048925.1 Garcialebias charrua
CCTCCCCATAAAACTGAATGCTTAATCATATCCCTGTGATTCATATGTAGACAGCGAAGACGGATTTTTGAGGGGGGGGGGTGGTGGTGAAGGAAACCATTGATGTCAAATGAGACTGTTGAAGCAGATGGTCGCTCGTCCTGAGCCTGGTTCTACTGGAGGTTTCTTCCTGTTAAAAGGGAGTTGTTGTTTTTTTTCTTTCCACTGTCTCCTTTGTGCTTGTTCAGGATGGGAGACTGTGATGAAGATTCAACGAGTCTGCTGCTTCCTTAGATAGAGAACTTTACTACTGTACTTGGCTTTTTTATGTATGTGAATGTTTCTGTTTAGTGCCCTGAGACAACTTCTGTTGTGACTTGGCTCTATATAAATAAAATGAATTGAGAAAAAACTATTTTTAACCAGAGGAGGTCTCAGATTTCAACTTCCATAAATGTGGCGGGCCTCACTTTTGATGATAGGATGAGGAGTTTGACAATCTAAGAGGAGCTCAACACAGAGCTGCTGCTCCTCCATATTGAGAAAACCAGGATTTGAGTTCATTAAGTCAGTTGGAAAGAGGGGAGGACGGAATTGGGTTTATTGGAAGGATCGAGCTGGGTGTCTTCTACATAACAATGCAAATGGAGGTCATATTTGCAGAAAATATAACTAATGAGAGGGAGGTCAACTAGGAAGTTCCTTTAGAAACTATGACGAGAACGGCCATATAGCGGCCATTTTGAAATTTTTATTTGACAGTACTGTTCACTCCACCTTACCACCACACTAAATTTCAACTCTATACAGCAATAAATCAAATGGTGATGATGGTGGCCATCTTGGATTTTTAAGGTGCATTAGGAATTTATAACATTTCACTCTCAGATACAACCATACCAAATTTCAGCTCAGTATGTCAAAGAATGACTGAGTTAAAGTGAATTTTGAGTTTTCTGAAGTAGCTGTGGAAGCTACCGGTATCTTGAACCAAAATGGCTCCAAAATTTAATTGGTGTTTTATTCAGAGACCTCTCCACTCTGGGTCATGTGACCTCATTGTGTCAGAGGCTGTGAAGAGCTCTGTCAGTGTTTTTCCAATGAGAAAAATATCATCTTTGATTGCAAATGACATCACCATGGTAACAAAATGTCAATAAAAGTAACAGCACTTGATCACAGTGCTGAGCCACTTGTTTTGATATAACATTTGTGGGGGACACGCTGCAGTTCAGGCTGCAAGTATTGCATGGTGTAATTTGTGATAGGATGGTTGACTGATTGATTTTTCCTTTTTTTAAATTATTTCAGGTAGTCTGTGACTAACCACATTACTTCTCAGTAATGTGGTTAGTCAGACCACCTGAAACAAACACATTACTGAGTGGTAGTTCTCAGTGAGAACTACCACTCAGTAATGTGGTTCCCTTATCAGTCATGTCACTCGGTGCAACATAATTGCTATGGGAATTGCGCCCCCGCGCGATTACCTGAAGGAATACAATCACACCTTTACGGCAGGGACGTCAGCGTCACGCCAGACCCCGCCCTCTGGGTACTTAAGGCGCTGACGCCCATCCATCAATCTCTTATTGCCCTTCACCTCGCTTAAAACCTGAACTTCGTGGGACTTCTCTGTTGTCGCATCGCTCGATCAGAGGTGAGCTTGCTCCCTACACTGAGCGTACAGAGAAATTTTCCTGCGTACTACTGGGCTGGCGAAAGCTAGTACTTACCTCGAAGTTTTCTTCTCTCTTCGCAGCTACTTCGCTCGACGGCGCTAACTAAGTCACAACACTCCCTGCTAACCATTAGCAGGCTAGCCAACGAAAGCAAGACGACGGAGAAGACGTCTTCAAACAAAAGGAAACTAGGAACAGCCTCTGCGTTTCTTGTCTCCGGACATGGCTCCCGAGAAGGGAAAACGGAGGACAAAGATTCCGAAGAAAACCAGCAGGATGGCGAGCCCTCGCTCGCGCCCCTGCCCCAGCGGCTACGGCTACTCCCTCTCGGCGACGGACACCCACGAGGCCTGTCCTGTCTGCCTAGGGATTCTGCACGCAAGAAAAGCGCTGGAATCCCCGACTCCTGCTCCCACTAATGCTTTAACGGAGTAACCGAGTTTTCGACAGATCGAGTGCTTTGACTTCTATCGAGGCTTTTTTGTCCACCTCGAGTACCCGTAGGGACGTCATCACGTCGCGGTAACGTCAGTACGTCACATCACGTGATAAAAACCGAGCGCGGGAAAGCTTTTAGCTGGATTTGGATTCCTTTGTGCGCACGGATGTTAATGGAGCAGGCCTAGTTTTGTCAAAAAGGTAAAACAGTTTATAATTTTATAAATTGCGCTACTCATTGAATCAACTTCCTGTAGATTTTCTTTTCTTTGAACACCGTAGTAGATTGTGACAGTAGGGGGCAGTGGTGCATTGCAGGTCACATATATAACACGGCTCAAACGGCGTCCTTTCTCTGGTTTCACAAACAAAAAGCAGCAAATATGTATCTCTCTAGATAAAAACCTATAAACACAATCTCTAAAAGTAAACCTACATTGCACAGCACTGCAGGCGGTGGTACAGTGTGGCTGTGGCCCCATTTGTTTTTTAAGTTTCGGTTTTAGCGCCTTACTTTCACTTTTAATATTAATAATAACTAATAGTTTTGTTTTTCCTGTGACTTATCTGCAGTATGATAAATGATAGGAGCCTAATAAATGCTCCCAATGTATTGTTGGTCTTTTTTTTCTTTTTGTAAAGACGTTTTTATGCATTTATATTTATTTATTTATTTAGCATCATAATACACTGTGACGTCATTGACTAATCGAGTGCCACTCGAGTTTTTTTATGTTAATGTCGAGCTTAAAAATTATGTACTCGTTCAACCCCTAGCTCCTACTGCTGTCGGATGCCGGCAGTAGTGAGGAAACGCCACGCGGACGCGTTGGCTAAATCCATGGCGAAGGCCGCGACGCTGAAGGCTGCACGCTTCAAAGAGCTGCCCGCTCCCGAACCGGAGCTCGAGAACATGGACCTGGAATGCAACGGTCAAGTCGGGGATGAGAACGTGTCGGACTCCTCGGTCCCCGTGTCGGACTCGACGGCCGAGGTGTCTGACCAAGACGCCGAGTACGGTTGCAGAGGAGAAAGTGTAGATTCCTCCCAGAACCTGGCTCAAGTTCTACCGGAACCAGACGTGTCGGTCCCTGCTCGGTTAGACCTGTGCCATAGGGCGGCGGATGCCCTGCAGGTCGCGTGGCCAGACCCCACGCCTTGCCAACAGGTCACAAGGCTGGCGGGAAACTACTTCTACGCGAAGCAGCAGCCGACGATGTCGCAGAAAATGCCCCCATTTTCCCGGACTTCCTCATAGAGCTCACACGCTCCTGGGCGGAACCCGGAGCTCCCATGACGCTGCCACTATTCCGACTCCTGGATGTCGCTGGAATGGAGGCAGCAGGCCTCACCAGCGCACCCCAGATAGAGGAGACCCTGGTAGCTCATCTGGCCCCTGCAGCTACGGGGGCGAAGCCAGCGCTGCCCAGCAGGGCCTGGCGCGCTTCGGAGAAACAGCTTGAAAAGTGCTAAAAGGCTCAGGGCCTTGCGGCTCGTGCGATGAACGCCTAGACCATGATGCAGGCATACCTGGCAGAAAAGCTGCAGGAACTCCAGGTAACGACAAACGAACAAGCCGCAACGGAGGCCATGGAGGAGGCCTGTCGCGCCTCTGACTTTGTGCTCCGCATGATGGGGACAATAGCCATCATGCAAGGCAGAGCAATGGCGGAAATGGTTGTCGCCCAGTGCCATCTTTGGTTGACTTTAACGGACCTCCCGGAAAACCAGAGGTCCCCCTTCCTCCAGCACCCGATTGAGCTGACGAGACTCTTTGGGGGAGCCCTGGAACGCATCCAGGCCAGGCTGGAACAAAGACGCAAACATGCGGAAGCCCTCCGCAAGGGACTGCCGAGGAAAAGCTTTGCACCCCCCAAGGAAGACATGCGTCGCCCTCCACAGAAGAGATCAGCTGGCGACAGTGAACCTTTCCAGTATCGGCCGAGGGCCTCTTCAATGACCCCACGTGGAAAGCAGATTCGGGCCTGATGAAACAGGACAAATTCATGATTTTACAGGTTTGCCCGCCCACGTGGTACGGGAACCTAACCTTTTGAGCCCAGTCTCCACTTGTAAAACACTACAAGGAGCTGGTGACATGTGTGTGCACACTAAACATGACTCGCCTACTGTATGTGTAATCAAAACAAACACTGTTTCATGCATATACGAAAATAAAAGTACCAAAGCACAGACTGCCCTGGTTCTTGACTCGAGTCCCACTTTTATAAAACACAAACCACGTGGTCAAACTATGAACCGTAGCAAGATACACGAGCTCTGCATAAGACAGTCAGATCTCGCGATATTGTCTGTTGGGCTGACCAACCTGCTCGAGAGAGCGCGAGAGGGGTCAAAGGCCACCCCTCCTGCACTCACACATGACGGGCAGCAATTGGACATGCCTTCCAGACTCATGGCGCACGCGCAGGCCTGGAGGGCGTGTCTACCAAATGAATGGGTCATGACGATGATATGTCATGGGCTCAAGTTGCAGTTCACCAGGAGACCGTCACCCTTCACAGGGGTACTGCAATCAAATATTAACCCTACACACGCACACGTGCTGAGGGAGGAAGTATTGACGATGCTACAGAAGGGAGTGATAAGTTTGGTCCCGAAACGCAATCTACGCTCCGGCCACTACAGCAAGTACTTCCTGGTGCTCAAAAAGGATCATTCCCTGAGACTGATCCTGGATCTCAGGACTCTGAACAAAAGAATAAAAAAAATTAAGTTAAAGATGCTTACACTACGGCAGGTTCTCCAGTCTGTGAGACCAGGAGACTATGCTTGTACAATGGATTTGAAAGATGCCTATTTCCATGTAGACGTGTGGAGGAAACACAGAAAATTCCTCCGTTTTGCTTTCGAGGGAAAGGCTTATGAATTCAAAGCCTTACCCTTCGGTTTGAAGACGGCTCCTCGTACATTTACTAAATGTCTGGACGCAGCCCTGACCCCCCTTAGGAATCAAGGACTCAGGGTTATGAACTACCTGGATGACCTCCTGATTCTGGCTGGAAGCAGAATACAGGCCCAGCCACACTCCTGCAAGGTGATCTCTCACCTGGAGTCTCTCGGTTTTGTCATAAACCTACAAAAGAGTGACCTAACTCCATCACGGGTCACCGTATTTCTGGGAGTACAGGTCGACACCATCCGGTACAGAGCATGGCTCTCAAAGGAACGAGTTTCCTCGATTCGCCATTGCCTGGCAAAATTTAAACTGGATCAGCGGGTCCCTATGAAAATGTGCCAATGCCTTTTAGGCCTCTTGACGGCAGCCATACCCTGTGTGCCACACGCATTGCTGAAAATGCCGGCCCTACAAGTATGGCTAAACCAACAGACACAACCCGCCCTGCCTGATAGAACAGGAAAGGTTAGAATAGATTCAGAGTACCTGAGGGCCCTGGAACCTTGGAGAGACTTGTCTGTTTTCACGGAAAGGGTTCCGCTGGGTAAGGTGTCATCTCGTGTGGTCATCATGACGGACGCCTCAAAAACAGGATGGGAAGCGATCTGCAGAAATCAGAACGCCTGTGGCCTTTGGAATAAACAGGAAGCGAGATTACATATCAACTTCCTGGAATTGGCCGTATTCCTGTCAGTAAAATACTTTTTTGGCAAAGTTCTGATTGCAGGGTAGCACGTCCTAGTGAAATCAGATAACAGGACCACAGTATCCTTCATCAACAGGGAGGAAGGGACAAGGTCCCGAGTCCTCCTCGAACTGACGCAGAAGATGCTCACGTGGTGTGCTCCGAGAATCTTGTCACTCAAGGCGACTCATGTTCCCGGTGAACTAAATTATGGAGCGGATGCCCTCTCGAGAGGACCTCTCTTGGCGTCAGAATGGAGACTGAACCCACGGGTCATGGAACAGGTCTGGTCACGATTTGGGAGAGCTTCAGTGGACTTGTTCGCTTGCAGAGCTAGCTCACAGTGTGACCTTTACTTCTCTTTGAAGGAAACAGATGCACCGTTGGGAATGGATGCTCTGGCCCATGATTGGCCAACAGGGGTGCTGTACTATGCTTTTCCACCTGTCCCTCTGATCCAGGTGACACTGGAACATGTACGTCAGGGAGCCCTCTCCCTGATTCTGATAGCTCCCAGGTGGCCGCAGAAACCATGGTTCCCAGAACTGATCTCAATGTTATCAGGAACACCACGGCAATTGCCTTCTCAAAGGGACTTGCTGACTCAGGCACGTGGGTAGCTTCTACACCCACGTCCGGAGTTGTGGTGGCTTTCAGCCTGGCCTTTGAAGGGAACTGGCTGAGGACCTAAGGCTTTGATTACTTTTCTCCAAGTCGATCAGCAACAATATACACAAGGGAGTCCCTTGGTGTTTATGTTTGCTTGGGAGATGTTCAACGGAGGGGTTCCCCTCTCCTTTAACAGGTCTCCCACATCAGGATGGGCCCCACTTTGACAGTCCTAGTGAGTTGTCTGTTCAAGGAGCAGATGAGGGACTCATGCATGCCCCTTGTATATATGAAAAATTTCCCCTGGGGACTTGGAAGGTTACCCTGTGCTCAAAATGGGTTTTCTACCTCCACATTGCCATCTGATTGCCAGTGGCGTAATGGGTCCCTTACTCTTTTCCTCCTGCTTCTCAGGATTTCCAGAGAAAAAAGGAGATGATGGGTAATCACACTAGCGGAGCACGCTTATGCTGTCTCTGGTTGGGGTTTCATCTATGTGTCCAGTGGTAACATCAAGCTGATGTTTCTACATGAGGCATTTTTTCTTCCCGGACTGTGCTGTCTCCATCCCTTGAGGAGAGCAGCTGGGAGATGCCTGCCATATTAAGGCAGATGTTCTCACATGCATTTTGCTGAGCATTTCAAGGGCGTGAATGAATTACGTTCCCATAGCAATTATGTTGCACCGAGTGACATGACTGATAAGGGAACTGAAAGTTATGCACCATAACTCATGTTCCCTGAAGGAAGGGAACGAGGTGCAACATACCTGGCCCTTTTCAATGCTGAAAGCTCGGTGAAGTGCATTTTGGAGATTGATGGATGGGCGTCAGCGCCTTAAGTACCCAGAGGGCGGGGTCTCTGGCGTGACACTGACGCCCCTGCCGTAAAGGCGTGATTGTATTCCTTCAGGTAATCGCGCAGGGGGCGCAATTCCCATAGCAATTATGTTGCACCTCGTTCCCTTCCTTCAGGGAACATGAGTTATGGTGCATAACTTTCAGTTATTTTGTCCACCTATGCTTATTTGTCAAAAAGAAAAATATACAACATAAAACAAAGCCTGTAAATATAATGCACTTGATTTCAGTGGTAGTTTAGAATCATTTCACACATTTCAGCATGTGATCAAATCATTTCTTGTGGATCAGATTAACAAAGACCCTAACAAGACTCGGGCAGGTGGGGAGGGAGAATTATTTTCATATGATCAACTCTCACAAAAGGAGCAACTTATTGCAGTTTCTATGCTCCGAACTCTGCACTTTTCAGTTTAAACTGAGAAAGCTCCTTGAATGAGTTTGTATTATTTTAAGAGTTTTTATGAGTTGTAGTCATTGTGACATGATGTGATGTTTGAGTTGAACCCATGTGTAGGTAGACACAGGAGATCCAATGTGAAATAAAGCATATTTATTTTAACAAAAATCAAAATAAAAGCTGACGGGGTAGCAAAACTTACTTGAATAAAAGGAAATGATGGAGGAATAGAATTTGACAGGCACCAGTGGCGGCACGTGAAATGTCCACCATGGGGGGCTATTTCTCAAAAATGAAAAAATAAATAAATTCCAAGTTCAAATTGTGTTTATTTATCAAATGCAGAATCACAAAATTGTGGCCCAAAGTGGACAAGATCAGTTTTCGTCACGCTTCGTAAAAAGGGCGATCTACAGGAATGCTCTAACTATCGAACTATCGCGCTCATCTCCCATGCCAGCAAAATCCTGCTAAAGATTCTACAAAACCGCATTGCGACAATCATGGAACGGGAACTACCAGATGTTCAGGCCGGTTTTCGCAAAGGACGAGGCACGAGGGATCAAATCGCGAACCTACGCTGGATCATGGAGAAGGCTAGAGATTACCAGAAGGACGTCTATATGTGTTTCATTGACTACACCAAGGCATTCGACTGTGTGGACCATGAAAAACTCTGGGCGTGTTTGAAACAAATGGGCGTACCAGAACACATTAAACAGCTGATACGAACACTGTACTCCAATCAGGAAGCAACTGTCAGAACATCGTGTGGTAACACCGACTGGTTCAAAATCGGTAAAGGCGTCAGGTAGGGATGCATTTTATCTCTAGCCCTGTTTAACCTGTATGCCGAAACGATCATGCGACGATGTAACCTGGACGAGACCATAATCGGAGTCCATATTGGAAGTAGAACTATCAAAAACCTGCGATATGCGGATGACACAACTATACTTGCAGAAAGTGAAAAAGACCTGGAATACTTGATCCGACGAGTTCAGGAAGAAAGTGAACGCATGGGACTGTACCTCAACATCAAGAAAACGAAAGTAATGACAACGACGTGCAATGAAGCAGTAAACATCAAGATCAACAATGAAAAGATCGAGCCAGTCCAAGATTTCATCTTCCTGGGAGCCAAAATTGACCGAAACGGCGAATCCGGACCAGAGATCAAAAGGCGGATTGCACTCGGCCGGGCCGCAATGCAAGAAATGGATAAAGTCTGGAAGCGCAAGGACATGAGCATTGCGATGAAAACGAGACTCATCAACGCCATTGTTTTTCCCATAGCAACATATGGATGTGAAAGTTGGACAATCAGGAAAGCGGAAAGAAGAAAAATTGACGCTTTCGATTTCTGGTGTTGGAGAAGACTACTACACATACCCTGGACATCGCAGACAACAAACAAGATGATCCTGGACCGTATCAAGCCGAAAATGTCGCTTGAGGGCAAAATCGTCGAACAGCAACTGTCCTTTTTTGGCCACGTTATGCGCACAAACTCACTGGAGACTTCAATGATGCTGGGCAAAGTGAGCGGGACGAGAAGAAGAGGACGGCCAACAATACGCTGGCTTGATACATTCACATCGGCCACCGGCAAGACGATCGCAGAACTCAAAGTAATTGTCGAGGACAGGAACGCATGGAGAGGACAGATCCATAAAGTGGCCGAAAGTCGACTTCGACTAAATGGCTAATCATCATCATCATCAAATGCAGATTAACACAAGGTCAACAGTACAATTAAATGCTCAGGATGAGAAGAACCAATTTGACTCACTAAAACAACAAAGAACAAACAAAATGGCTATATGTTTGTAAACTGTGAAGTAAGTTTGATCTTGCATTTATTTGTATATATCAGGTGTATCCATTTGTATATAACTATCATTAATAAAACATGGTTCATCTTCACCTTGTTTGAGGCATCGGTATGAAGAGAGAATGGGAGTGGGTTGCTTCCACTTTTCAATTTTTGGACCACTTCTATCATATTCTGTTATCATTATTATAGTAATACAAGTTCATAATATAAATAGAATAAAGCTCTTTTTTTTGAGTACCGGTTCTCTTAAATATTCCTAATTTTAAAGGTCCTAATGCACCTTAGCATATATAGCATTTCACCATATAAATGTACCTTAAAGCTGTACTATGTAACTTTGTAGTGCAGTCTGTAACTTTTCTAACAATATATTTTTAACATATTTCTTCACTCTGTCACTATCTACTGACAGACTGATGTTAGACAAAGTAATCTCTGAAAAAAACTATAGTCCCCTTGCTTCTCTATCAGCATTTATAAAAACACTAAAAACACAGAGTGACCCGGACAATGACCAGCCAATAAAAACAGAGTTGTTTGTCACGCCCCAACCCACGCCCCCGCCTGTCCCAGCCTCAGCGCCGCGCACATTCTCATTCAAAGGATTGCAAAGCGATGCAGGACTGATTTGTATGTGACACAAATGTATTAAATATCCCTTCTTCATCCCAGAGCTGGACTTTTATTTTGTTTTTTTGCCAAAAGTCAAGTGATCGCTTCATCCTTCACTCACAGGAATGAGGAAATTGATTTGTCACGACTCATGAGTGAATTAAATCATGTCCAAAGTGGCTGGTGAACCTCTGCTGATTTCAGGGTGTTTTTGTGTTGTTGGACGAGTGATTCATGGTTTTATTATATTTTTAAAACCGTTATATTATCATATAAACACAGAAATTCACAGCGCAGAGACAGGACATGTAGTGGGGGCGGAACATTCCAGACATTCCAGACATCGACTGACAGACATGAGGAAGTCACGAGCGAATTAAATCATGTCCAACGTTGCTTCGTGAAGCTCTGATTTGAAAAGGAACAGAAACACATCAACAAATCTCTGCAAACATGTGGATATCCCAACTGGGCTTTTGTCATGTCAGCAAGGAAATCTGTTAAACACAATAATGAACAGAAAAAGTCTAACAGACGGAAAAACATTGTCATTCCTTATGTTGCTGGAGTCTCAGAGAATTTCAGAAGGATTTTCAACAAACACAACTTCCCAGTACATTTCAAACCCAGCAGGACTCTCAGACAGAGGCTGGTCCACCCTAAGGACAAAACCCCGACACACAAACAGAGTGGTGTGGTTTACGCAGTCCAGTGCAGCAAGATCTGCTCAGACCGCTACATTGGAGAAACTAAGCAGCCCATCCACAAAAGAATGTCCCAACACAGGAGAGCAACCTACTCTGGACAAAACTCAGCTATTCACCTCCATTTCAGGGACAAGGGGCACTCATTTGAGGACCAGAATGTGCAAATTTTGGACAGAGATCACAGAAGGTTTGAGAGGGGTGTGAAGGAAGCTGTTTATGTTAAGAGAGAAAAACCTTCTCTTAACAGAGGAGGAGGTCTGAGATTTCAACTTTCCAAGACTTATAACTCAGTTTTGGGATTGATTCCGAAACGTTTTACACCGGATGGGAGCAGAGGTGTCTTGTCTGTAAATTAGACTAACAAATTTCTTTGAGAAGCCTCTGTTGTTGGTTGGGAGGTGTTTTTTGTCAATTTACATACAGTGTTGTGTCTTCTGTCAGAGACCTCAAGGGAACCCCCTACTGTTAAGGTGTGATCTATCAATTTACATGTATGTGTTACCTCAGCTTGCAATTTACATATGATGGTGCGTGGATCTGTTATAACTCCAAGCTCTCACAGTTTGTTTTCAGGGAATTGAAAAGGCCTCCTGGATAGGAGTCGAAACGTTTTCTGCAACACATAAAGTCCAGTTGATCTTGTATTGAACGCCTTTTTGATTTTATCATGTCCTGGACGACTGAAAATCTTCACCAGCAACATATATGCATATATTTCAAAATGTTTTTATTTTATTATTTCATTTTTATTAATAAAAAAAAAAGTCTTCAATGTAAAATGGTTTATAGCTCCAGAAGTTCAAGTGTAGGGCGGCGCCCTAGCGCCCCCTATTGGCCGGCCGCCCCTGACAGGCACAATGCACGGACAGAGGAAACACAGAGACATTGAATTTATAGAGACAGAATGGCAAACACCTGGGGGGATTAAAATTGGAGACAGGTGAGACAGGAGCTGACAGAAAACACTGGGGAGTGCAGAAAACACAAGAATGTTAAGAAAATCTTCTTCTTTCGGCTTTTCCCTCTTCAGGGGTCGCCACAGCGAGTCATCCTCCTCCACTCACTCTGTCCTCTGCATCCTCTGTCCTCACTCCAACTACCTCCATGTCCTCTCTAACTACATCCATATATCTCCTCTTTGGCCTTCCTCTTTGTCTTTTTCATGGCAGCTTCATTTCTAACATCCTTCTACCAATATACCCATTGCATTTTCCCTACTCTGGACTTGTCCAAACCATCTCAGTCTGGCCTCCCTAACTTTATCTCCCAGTTGATAACTGTGCTGTACCTCTGATGATCTCATTCCTAATCTTATCCATCCTTGTCACTCCTAAGGAGAACCTCAGTATCTTCATTTCTGCAACTTCCAGTTCTTTCTCCTGTCTTTTTGTCAGTGCCAATGTCTCTAGACCATACAACATAGCTGGTCTCACCACTGTCTTGTAAACTTTTCCTTTGACCTTTGCTGACACTCTTTTGTCACAAATCACTCCTGAAACTTTTCTCCATCCACTCCATCCTGCCTGGACTCTCTTTTTCACTTCTTTCCCACATTCCCCATTTTCCTGGATAGTGGACCCCAAGTACTTGAAGTCCTGCACCTTTGTGACCTCTGATCCTTGTAGCCTCACTGTTCCACCAGCCTCCCTCTCATTCACACACATGTACTCTGTCTTACTACGGCTGACTTTCATTCCTCTTCTTTCAAGTGCATACCTCCACCTCTCCAAGTTCTCTTCCACATGTTCCCTGTTCTCACCACAGATCACAATGTCATCTGCAAACATCATAGTCCATGGGGATTCCTGCCTGACCTCATCTGTTAGTCGGTCCATCACCAGAGCAAACAAGAAGGGGCTCAGAGCCGATCCTTGATGCAATCCCACCTCCACCTTGAAGCTATCTGTCACTCCTACAGCACATCTCACCACTGTCCTGCTGTCCTCATACATGTCCTGTACCAGTCTAACATACTTTTCTGCCACTCCAGATTTCCTCATGCAATACCACACCTCCTCTCTTGGCACCCTGTCATATGCTTTTTCTAAATCCACAAAGACACAATGGAGTTCTTTCTGACCCTCTCTGTACTTCTCCATCAGCATTCTCAAAGCAAAGTATGGCATCTGTGGTGCTCTTTCTTGGCATGAAACCATAATGCTGCTCACAGATAGTCACCTCTGGTCTAAGTCTTGCTTCCACAACTCTCTCCCAGATCTTTATCGTGTGGCTCATCAACTTAATTCTTCTTCTTTCGGCTTTTCCCTCTTCAGGGAAGAGAGAACAGCGTCCTGCACTTCACTATTCCACCACCAGGTTTCCTTATCATCCATTCTCTGTCCAGATGACACACCAAGTACCTTCTTACCTTTCAAGTCAAAGTCAAAGTCAACTTTATTGTCAGAACTGCAATATGTACAGGACATACACAGGACCGAAATTGCGTTTCTCTCAGTCCCTCGGTGCAACAGTAACCATCTAAACACTAAACACTAAAACATTTAATAAACATAAGCATAAAATAGTAAAAGTGTAACACTGTCCTGAGTTTTTTCATAATAGTATAAAAGTATGAAAATTTACACCAACACTGAAACACCAAACACCCCTGAAACACCAAACACCCAATGAACATAAGCATAAAATGAAATAATAAAAGTGTAATACTGTCCTGAGTTTTTACATAGTAGTATAAAAAGTATAAAAAGTATATCTATAAAATAAACTGAAGGTTCTAGCATTGACATTTGCAAAGAGTGGCACAGCAGCATATAAGTTAATGTACACAGTATATGTATGAGGTAGTTGATGTTGGTATAGAGGCAAAGTGGCATATGCAGTGAGGCACATAAGGCACATTTGGCATCCTTAGATAAGGCTAGTCAGAGAATGCTATATATGTATCTGCAGTAGTATAGATAAAAGTAGTGTAAATGTAAACAGTAGTAATAAATGTAAAGCAGTAGTAGTAAATGTAAACCGTATTAATAAATGTAAACAGTGAATGTAAACAGTAGTATGACTATAGGCAGTAATGTAATACAAACATTAGTGCAAATATGAGAAGTAGTGCAAACTGAATGAGTACATGACCGAGAGTTTAGTGAATAACCCGTTTGATGACACAGAGTCCAGTGTTAAAAACTTTGTGTTGAGTGGTAATGTGTGAGAAAGTTTTTTGTGTTAAGGCAGTTCAAATGGGAGGGGAGGCAGGGCAGGCAGAGTGTTTAGCATTCTGACTACCTTTCTCTCTAATTGCTGTTGCTGTAGTAGCCCAGTCATTTGGAAGCTCTTTCTTACCACTCAGAGCCTTTAACAGCTCTTCTCTGAAATTTTCACAACATTCTTCCTTCTTCAGCTTCTACCATTTGGTCTTTTTCTCTGGTTTTACTCTTTTTCTCTTCTTCACAACAACAGTCATTCTACACACAACCATCCGATGCTGTCTGGCCACGCTCTCCCCTGCCACAACCTTCCAGTCTCCAATCTCCCTCAGGTTTCCTCTTCTACACAGAATGTAGTCGACCTGCGTAGTCCGTCCTCCACTCTTATAGGTCACTCTATGTTCCTCCTTCTTTTGGAAATAGGTGTTGACTACAGCCATTTCCATTCTCTTGGCAAAATCCACTACCATCTGTCCTTCCTGGTTTCTTTCCTTTTTTTTAAAGATAGAAAAAGGAAAGACGGAAAGTAAGACTACGAAGTGTAAGAAATATAATAATAATAATAATAATGAATTCAATTTATAACGCGCTTTTCATTAGTGAAAATCTCAAAGCGCTACACACATTGAATGCTACACACATTCATACACCGGTAGCGACAGACTACCCTATCACGCGTCCCCCTAGTGGGGTGTGTGTTTGCCTGCCGGCACGCTTGGGGCCCACAAATACACATATACACAAAGAAAGCACAAGGCAAAAACACCCGACCGCTGTCTGTAAACCTGCAAAGAACAAGACAAAACACAGCAACAAAATACATATGTATAAAGAGCTTAGAATATTCATGGCTTTGCAGTAAGTTTCTATAAATATATATAGTCATACCTATACTATATATACATACATATATACATATGCAGTCACATACACATCTACATATCTACATACAATACCTACATATGCATCCCTGCATCTATTTGTGTGTGGTTGTGAGCATGCATAAGTGTAAAAGGCTTCTCTAATAGAACATTCAATAGTGACTGTGAAGCATCAGAGACCCAACCCCCAAAACCCAAGCCAGACAGAGGTGGGACCAGAGCCCAAGACCCGAAGAGGGACCCCCGAGCGCGGAGCCCCCGGGGCCACCCAAATAGGACGAACCACTCACCCATCCCCCAGATCGGACCAGAGGGGAGAACCGGAAGAGCCCCACCAGCGATCACACACAATGACCCCCGGGGCCAACAGCGACAGACTCATATGCCCCTGCCGGAACCCGCTACACAGATGCAACCCCAGGCCTAAGCTCCAAGGCCCGGGCACCAAGGACGCATATGCCCTAGGCCTAGCAAGACCAGAGGACCCGAGCCCCACCAGGAAGCCACTAGGCCGAGCCGACACACGCCCAAGCGCCCAGCCCCTGACACCGAGGGCCCCAAGCGCGCCGGCAGGCAAACACACACCCCACTAGGGGGCCGCGTGATAGGGGCGCTACACCAAGCAGCCCCAGCTGTATCAAAGAGGGGGCGGTCTAAGTCCCGGCCTGACAAATAGCCATTCATACACAGACACAATCACTCAGTCCCACCCTCATCCTCACCCTCACTCACTCAAAGACATACAATAACGACACATTCCATTCATATTCCCGATACGCACTCTATACCTCCCAGGTCCAAGAGATGTACCTACCCCTACATTGGGCAGCCGACACCCAAACCTAGGAGGTAGACCCATTCATTCTGGGGCGGAGAGGAGCCGACATCCAAGATCCAACCCAACCCAACCCGCGCCCAGCCGACAGGACACCCCCCACCACGGAGAGGTCACGCCCCCGACCACCCCCACACACTGCCAACAACCAAGCGCATGCCCCCAGCCCACTGCCCACCAGGCCCCGGCAGCCGCCCCGGCCAACGGGCCAACCACGGAACCCAAGAGCCAAGCTCAGGGAGTCCAAACAGCCTCAGGGAGTCATAGCGCCAGCCCCACCACCGGCAACCCCCCAGGCCCCAAACCCCCCATAGTCCAGGACAACACCCGATGGCCTGCCCTTCAACCAGACCCCACCCCCGGAATGGCAGCCAGGGAACCAGGTGGTTAGCAAGAGAAGAAAAAAAACACAAGACCCCGACACACATACCCCCAGATGTGCTGTTGATGTATGTGGTTGTAAAGTGCAATTAAAAAAAGGAAAGAAGAAGGAGCAAAGGCTGGCATAATGCCAGTTTCCCCTCCACCCCAACTCAAATCCAAACCCTTAGTGTCTAAATGCATCATTGGAAGTGAGCATAGGCACAGGGGACGAGAGTGGTGTCATCCCGCCACCCATAGCCATAGTACCCACCCCAAGTTCCTATATGTGAATGTCATGAGGATGTTATGAGTGAATGTCTAAGGTGTATAATAAAATTGAGTCCCAGGTGGCTCTGGTCAACAGAGATGTAAAATTGTTGTAGCATACTCGAGCCCCAAAATCCCTATATGAATGAAATGTGAAAATGAAGAGGTCGGAGGTGCGTGGTAAGGGATGGGGAGAAAAATAACTGCAGGATCAAATGCTCCCGCAGGGAGTCAGCTCCCCCACTGACCCAACAGGTCCCCCCAGTTCCCCAAGGTCCACCCAAGGAGTGAGGTCAAGACACCTCTCTGACCACCAGGCCCATTGAGCTCGAGACCAGAGAGGGACAGGGCCCAGAGGGCCGCCAGCAGCAGGACCAACAGCCCACATACCCCAGGGCCACCAAGACCCCCACGAACCGCAGTCAACCTGCCACCCAAGAGGACGCCAAACCTCACCAGGACGACCCAGCCAAGAGCGCCCGCCCAACCGCTGACAGAGCCAGGAAGCACCGGGAACAGGCCCCCACCACAAGAAAGAGGCCAGCCAGCCACGCATAGTCCCAGGCCATCACCAAGGACATCCACCCAGTCCCCACCTCAGAAGAAATACTACACCCACCCCTCATACGAACAACTCTCAGAACACATGGTACACTAGACACCCAGGCTGGGTCAACCTGCCACGGGCCACTTGTCACACCCTCAGACACCCAACCCCCCAGCCCATGAACCCGCAACCCACCAGCGAGCTGAAGGCCCCCCTCCCAGAGCCGGGCACCAGAGCACAAGCCAGCACAGAGCCCGGCAACCCGCCCGCCAGAGTCCAAGATCCCCGACCCCCACCAAGCCCAAGCCCGGGGGTGACACGCCCCCAGAACCCCAAGCTCCCGGTACCTACCCCAAACCCACCCCAGCACAGCCAGGCCACTGATCGGTGGCCCATGACCGCCGCCACAGACCACCTGAGGGCCCACATGTATTCCCCAGCAGACATCCCCAGAACCACCCAGTTCCTCCCCAGGGCGAAAGCAGGGCCCCCCTGCCCAGACACCCCCAACAGCCCAGCCCCCGACAATCCCCCCGGCGTCCCAAACCCCAACCCCCCCACATCAACCCCAATGCCCCACAAGGCCAGATCCCAGACCCCCCACCCTCACTATGTAACGGAGCCGATCAAAGGAGCCCAAATAGATTGATCCGATGTGTCGGCAGATGCTGTTTCAAGACTAATATGATCTAACAGAAGATTTTTATACTGATTAATGCTAAGATTATTTTTATTTTTCCAATTCAGGAGTATGGTTTTCTTTGCGATGCATAAGGCAGTGAAAATCATGCGGGATGTATTTTTTTCTCGTGTAACATCTTCAAAGATAGCCAATAAGCAAACAGACGGAGACAGTGGAATATTACATTTCAGACATTTAGACAAATATTCACAAACCTGGACCCAGAACCTCTGAACAGGTGGAAAAAACCAGAGTGCGTGAATATAATCATCAGGTATATTGCTTGTGCACTGTGAGCAGTTGTTAGATGACGTAAATCCCATCTTAAACATTCACTGACCTGTTTAATGTACCGGTACTCTAAAGAGAACTTTATACTGTATTAATTGTAAGTTGGAGATTCTAGTCATTTTAAATGTTTTTAAACATATTTGAGACCAGGGGCCTCATGTATCAACCGTGCGTGCGCACAAAAACCGTGCGTACGTCACTATCCACGCAAAACCCCGTATGTATCAAAACTGAACTGAACGTGAATATGTGCGCATCCAAGTACATTTCCACGCCAGCTCCAGTCCAGGCGTACGCACGTTTCTGTGGTTTGTGTTCCTTTGGCGACACCTACAGGTGATTCTGGAAACTGTTCATGATGGGGTAATAATGATCATTTCCACCCAAACACACATGATGAACAATTATTACATCCACATGGACGCAATCAGAATACAACCTGCAAAAAATATAAAAAACAGAAAGACTGAATAGTTCTGCACAGCTTAAATTCTTGTTTTTTGTTCATTTCTAGCTGTTTTAGCAGTTGAAGAACGTGATGCATGATGGGACAAGACGACATTCCTCTGTTGCAGGGTGTATTTAAATGAAAACAACGTTTGTCTTTATTTTTAATTCATTCCAGATTTAAAGAACACAAGAAAACTATTTAAAAAAAACCCACATGAAATCCTCTTTTGCCTTCATTTCATGTATAGTTTCATTTCATGTTGTTCATTCTAAATAGTTTTCTTGTGTTCTTTAAATCTGGAATGAATTTATAAAAAAAAAAAATTTGTACCATGCAGGATTCAAACTCATGATCTTCGGGACGAAAGGCAGGCACGCTAACCACTGACCTATAGGCATGTTAAAATAGTTGGGTCAACATCTCATTTAAAAGTGGACGGTTTGTTGTGCGCTGAGCGTGCCAAACAAAACCTTCTTCTGTGCCTCTCTACGTCACTCAGAAGTGTCTCCAGTTCACAGTCCGTGAAGTTACTCTTTTTTCCACGTTTCGACATGATTTGCAATAGAGCAAAGATGACATTCCTAACGTGCAGGGCATATTTAAATGAATTTGCATATTTATATGGAGGCGTGTCAAAGGCGGAGTCGGCCACTCTCTCATGTGCGCTCAATTCCACGTTGATTGTGATGTACAAAAGCAATGTGCGTGGATACCGGCGTATGCACAGTTTGATACATCTGGATTTTTTTGTGCGTACGCAGTTTTCTGGATTTGACCGTGCGGCACTTTTCAGTAAGAAATCCACGCAAGTCTTTGTACATGAGGCCCCAGGTGTTTTGGTCAAAGTTGATTTTGCAAAAGGTAGCGTTATGGAGTCATCGATTCTAGATAATTTCTTGTATATTTTAGATAATAATTTGGGGGGTTTAAGATTTTGTTTACACAGTGTAAACAAAACGGAGTGTGAATCACGAGGGTGATGCACAAAAGGCCTACATTAAAAACATCTAGCAGTACAAAAATCTAATAGCTAAATTGTGTGGTTTCATCATAAACACCAACTCCTGAACTTGTCGCATCTCCTGATGGACTCACAGTGTGATCGCTGTTGCCTGGAGAAAGTTCCCTCACAAATATAAGACATGCAGCATCCAGCAGGCTGTGGAGGCAGGCTATGAAGTTCACCTGAAGAAGCATCACCCATACTATGCACAGGTACATAATCAAACCACTGTGACCATGTGTGGACCCAGACAGACATGGCTGGACATCTACAGAAAGCTCGAAGCTTCCTAAAGATATTTCTCAGAGCACGCTTGTACTGCAGCTTCAAGGGAGACATAATTATGTAAATCATGCTGTTAACTTATATTTGCACATTTTTGTGTAACAATTTTTCTATAAAATGTATTACCTCACACAATGCACATCACATTTGTTACTAGAAATGTTTAATTACATAAAATGTTTACTTCAAAATAGGATCTGTTTCATTACATGTTTATTTATTACCTGAAAGTCATTCATTCAACCTTTATTTGGATACGTTAATCACTGTTAATTAAATATGTTAATACATCAAATGCATAATTCAGCCACCACTGAGGAGCTGACATCCCAGTTCAACGCTGTCTGTTTAAAGGCTCTGGATCATATTACTCCTGTTAAAACTAGAAAACCAAAACTCAGAGCAGAACCTTGGCTGAATTACATCACCAAGGCCGTTAGGCAGCAGTGCAGGAGGGCGGAGCGCAAATGGAGGAAAGACAGGCTGTAGGTCTCTTTTCAAATACTAAAAGAGAGTTGGCGTCGTTATCAGAAAGCAGTAAAAACTGCTAAATCTCAAATGGAGGAAAGACAGGCTGCAGGTCTCTTTTCAAATACTAAAAGAGAGTTGGCGTCGTTATCAGAAAGCAGTAAAAACTGCTAAATCTCAATACTTCTCTGATATTATTTTCTCAAACTCTCACAATCCACGAGGCCTGTTCTCCACCTCACTGAACCATCACCTCTGGAAGCCTCGACTGAGCTGTGCGAGAACTTCCCACATTTCTTTTTTAGAAAAAATTGCGACCACTCATTTCTCCTCCAACTCATGATCAATCCATCTCACCTCAATCTGTTGCTGTATTTGACCATTTTGAACCAATCTCTCTGTCTTCTCTAGAGCAGGTCATGTGCAGCTTGAAACCATCTGGTTCCCCCTTTAATGTGGTACCCCCTCGGCTACTAAATGAGGTTTTTCCTACTCTAGGTCCTTCCATTCTTGCTATTGTGAATAGCAGTTTATCCACTGGCGTGGTACCAAAAACCTTTAAACATGCTGCTGTTCAACCTCCCCTGAAAAAAACAAACCTTGACCCCCTCAGTCGTATCCTACTTCAGGCCTGTCTCCAGACTCCCATTTGTTTCTAAACTTCTGGAAAAAATAGTCGAGTCCCAATTGAAGTGCGTCCTGGAGGACCACGCTATACTTGAGTTATTCCAATTTGGCTTTAAACCTCTCCACAGCACTGAAACTGCCCTACTGAAGGTTTTTAATGACATCTTCTTATCCACAGACACTGGTGAATCTGTGCTGCTTGTCCTTTTGGATCTTACATTCGTTTTTGATACCATTGACCATGAGATCCTCATTGCTAGGTTGGAACAGTGGGTGGGGCATCACAGGTACAGCTCTCAATTGGTTCAGATCCTACCTGGCTGACAGATCCTTTTGTGTTTCCATCAAAGATTTTAGTTCTGCAGTGGCAGCACTTAAATGGGGGGTTCCGTAGGGGTCCATCGTGGGTCCTCTCCTATTCTCTTTATATCTGCTTCCACGTGGTGCTATTTTCCAGAAACACAACATACCTTTTCACTTCTACGCCAATGACTGTCAAATTTACTTCCCCCTAAGACACAATGGTACATGCTCTATGCAACCTTTGCTCGACTGCCTGGCTGACATCAGGGACTGAATGTTTTTTAATTTCTTAAGTTTCAATGAAAAGAAGTCTGAAGCCATGTTGTTCCCTCCCAATGACACAATCACGAACCACTGCATTTACCTTTCTGCTCTAGCCTTGTCAGAAAAACAAAAAATCACAAATCTGGGAGTGATAATGGATCCTTCCATGAAACTCAACAGTCATGTAAACATGATCGTTAAATCCTGTTTTTTTACAGCTGAGGCGACTGTCTAAGCTGAAGCCCATATTATCCAAAAATAACCTGGAGACAGTAATACATGCATTTATTACATCTAGGCTTGATTACTGCAATTCACTCCTGTTTTGTATCAGTCAGACCACCATTGCACGACTACAACTGGTCCAGAATGCAGCAGCCCGATTTTTAACCAGTACAGTACAGGCAAAAGACAGCACATTACACCAGTCTTGGCCTCCCGGCACTGGCTACTGGTTCATCTTCGAATCCAGTTCAAAATTCTCCTATATGTCTACAAATCGCTAAACAGTCTCGACCCCGCCTATCTCTCTGATTTGCTACAGCTGTATGTCCCACCACATTCTCTGAGGTCAGCGGACCAGTTATTTCTCACAGTTCCAGGAACTCGTCTTAAACACAGAGGTGACAGGGCCTTCTCTGTAGCAGGCCCAAGACTTTGGAATGAGTTACCTCTGCTCGTCAAACAGGCCCTCTCCCTCTCGGTTTTCAAATCCCGTTTAAAGACCCACTACTATTCCGTTGCTTTCAACACCTGATGATCTGTGTTTGTTTCTTTATATTTATTATCAGCAACGTTTTTATGCCTGTATTCTGTTATTTTATTTTTTTTTACTTCATTTTGTATGTTGCCTATGTGTTGCCTGTTTGTTTGTATAGCACTTTGGTTGGCTTTGTCACTGTTTTAAGTGCTCTATAAATAAAATGGTATTGTATGGTTTAGTGAATGATGGGATTTTAACCTCAGCACATCATTCATTTATACTTTTGTTGGCTGTAACTGGGACCCTGTGTACACAGTTTTGTTCCACCTCATGTACAACATGCGATGCAAATGACAAAGAACCTTGACCTTGATTTCCACACTGTCTTTAATATCCCTCTGTCAGCTAACCCAATATCCCCGGGTAATAATTTGAGAGAAGGCCACAGCTTCTGTTATGAGCTTGATGCACGTCCATCCCTTGGAAAGAAAAGAAAGGCACAGGTATTAGACAGAGTTTTATGTGACACGTTAAAAAGATTGCAAAGAGGCTGAACCGACACATTAATGTTAGCAAAACCTTTGAAATTGTAAGTTTTTTATGCTGGTAGAAAAGGCCTAACAGTGTTAAACAATGATGACAAGATGGCAAAGCAAGGAAGTCCTGTATTTAATACTTTGTCCAGCTGGTTTTTATTCAGCTCTGACCTGTTCTCTTGAAACAGACTACTGTATTTATTTCTGCTCTTCTTTGTTCACACAACTGACATTGTATTTGTCGCTTTTTGCTACTGGTTCGTGTTCCTCCTCATCATCTGCAGCTTCAGAGCTCCTCTCCTGGAGTTTCATCCATTTCATATGAAGGTTTACATTGAAGAGGACATATCAGAACACAGATCAGTATTACTACAGTAAAAGTGACAACACTAAAAACTTTAAACAGTTTATTTCACAATAACACAGATGTCTACTATGTCTAAACTCAGACTACATTACATACAAAATATAAACCCGACCTAAACTAGGTTGACCTACTTCTCTGAACTAAACATGAACTAAACATGAAACACCCGGACAAAATCATGGCAAAAATTTATGGCACAACTCCAACAAACCGAATTTAGACAGTCACCAGAATGTCTGGAACAAACTAGCAGGTATCTTGGGACAATGGAGAAAGTTGTATCAGGACGTCTCACTTCTGATATCCAGGCCATTCATCTCCTTTTTGTTACGTCCGACACATGAGCTCCTTCGCATTTTTCCAGGTAGGAAACTGTAAACAGAAAGTCCATTTTCTGTTTTTTGACGGTTCTGTGACCGGACATTACATCCAATAACACAACAAATTTGGACCATTGCTAAATTGTTTTAACCTACTTGAAAGAAAGAAAAAAACGTCAGCGAGAAAGCTTATTTACAACAGCTAATATTAAGGACAGTCAATATGGCGGATCCGACCCCATTCTATCCCATCAGCCTTCGCGCCGCGGACCAGTGATGTCACGCTCTAGAGCTCTATTGTCACCGCTGACAACCTGGAAATGTGGGACAGTGGTGTGCCAAAAATCAATTGGCTGCCAAATGTCAGCCACGGGAGCGCGCACAGGAGGACCCTAACAAGAATTTAACAAGATTGACACTTAAAAACAATTATTTGTTTGCTCAAAATTATAGTAAAGGTGTGTCTAAGTCTAACTTTAACTTAATACATGCACTTTAATGGTCAAATTAGCGGCATTTCAAAAGATGATTAGCAGGAGCAGGAGTGTGCAGAGGGACAATTCGTGCATTTCTTCAAAATTTAACAAGATAGCCACCTAAAAACAATTATTTGTTTGCTCAACATTATAGCAAAGGTGTGTCTCAGTTGAACTTTTACTAAATAAATGCACATCAGTGGTCAAATCAGCTTCATTTCGCCAGGGTAGCGCAACGAAATGAAGCTGATTTGACGGTTGCTCCAGGCATAATCCCGGAGCTGGACGAAGGAGGCAGTCAATAGCAAATTGATTGTCATTAATAGCCAATTTTACCTGACAAAACAGCATGTCATACTACTCGAGTGCCATAGTGGCTGAAAATGGTAGTGTTCAATATTTTCAGTAAGAATTAATGAAAATGGTCATATCTCAGCCAAAATTTGGTTTATAAATATGGGAGAAAAAAACTCCACACATAAATAAGTTGCTTTGGTGTGTAAGTCGCAGGGCATGCAAATTATGCAAAAACCGCAACTTATACACCGGAAAATATGGTACTCTGTTACAATCAGTTGTGTAGCAGCCGTTAATCCAGACTTTTTATCTTCAGAGTGTGTGCTATTGTCATTCCCTGGAACTATCCCTTAATGATGCTGGCCTGGAAGACTGCAGCTTGCCTGGCAGCTGGAAACACCGTGGTTCTCAAACCTGCTCAGGTTGGACTCACATCCTGCAGAAATCACTCCTAAACCAAACCATTCTAGAGATACTCGAGTCATTTTTATTATTCTACCACCAGGTTACTCCACTTACAGCATTAAAGTTTGCTGAATTGGGAGCGAGAGCGGGGCTGCCTAAAGGGGTGATTAACATTTTACCTGGATCAGGTAGGAAAGCACAACCTGGTTAATTAGTAAAGACAAACCAAATTCACAAATCTTAGGAGGTTTCTTTAAGTTTATTCTTTTCTTTTAGGTGCTGTGGTGGGGCAGCGTTTGTCTGACCATCCTGATGTACGTAAGCTGGGCTTCACAGGTTCCACTGAAATTGGTAAACACATCATGAAAAGGTGAGAGAATGATTTGCACAGATCTCCATCTTCAAAAGAAATAAAATTGCTCACATTTATGCTTGATCTAAAGCTGTGCAGTCAGTAACATAAAGAAAGTCTCTTTGGAGCTTGGAGGAAAATCCCCTCTCATCATCTTCAGTGACTGTGACATGGACAAAGCTGTGCGCATGGTGTGTACATATTTCCCTCTTTTATTATCCATGCAGAGTGTTTGTGCTGTTACAACCAACATGTTGTCATCTGTGTGTTTCAGGGCATGAGCTCCGTGTTTTTTAACAAAGGAGAAAACTGCATTGCAGCTGGCAGACTGTTTGTGGAGGACTCTGTTCATGACCAGTTTGTGGAAAAAGTGGTACGTTTCTCAGGCCGGTTCAAACGTTATCCCTGACTGTGGAAATCTGCTGCATTATAAACAAGTTTCATAAGATTAAACTGAAGTTCTAGCGTCACGTCTGTGCCCAGTGTTGATTGATGATTTATGACTGAAGATAACTTCCACCCAGAAGTACACAGTTTATTTTTGCTCTACTGGAAACCTTGTTTTCTTTTGTTTTACTCTTAATAATAGTTCTCATTCATAGCATTGGTCTCAAAATCTTACTCTGAGAAGAAACACCATGTTGAACTCCTTACTCCAAAGCTGACACTCCAATCACCTACACTTTAGACTGCGCACATGCATTTAAGCAACTCTTCTCACTGTGGAGCATGTTTTAGATGAAAAAAGCCCTGCATTTTTAAAATCTTAGAAATAAAACAAAAAAATCCCAACAAAATAACAAGAAAAGCTCTTCTCAGACACTTCATAATCTTCTTCTTCTTCTTTCGTATTTTCCCTCTTCAGGGGTCTCCACAGCGAGTCATCCTCCTCCACCTCACTCTGTCCTCTGCATCCTCTGTCCTCATTCAACTACCTTCATGTCCTCTCTAACTGCATCCATATTAGAGTTGCATTCAGGTCCAAAATATCTGACCCAACCCGGCCCCAGCCCATGGCCATCATTTCCGAACCCCACCCAATCCGACGAATTAACATTACAGGTCAGAAACTGACCCCCCCAACATTTTGAATTAAGCTTTGACTGTTGGTTGGCGGATGCACACGGCTGAGTAAAGGGGGCAGAAGATCGGAGCTGAGGAGCCATCAAAGTACATTTAATGCTTCCCCTGCTTCTGCCTGCATTGGACCCTGCTCTGACACATCTGCTTTGCGATGTCACCTGTTTGGGTTATTGGCCGCACGCATCCGCTGAGTGCAGCAGCTGAATGAATATCCATTTGGGTGATGGATCACTGGCAGTAGTCCATATTAAGCTTAACTGA
>JBBPBX010005305.1:3453-24720 GCA_038048925.1 Garcialebias charrua
TGAGACGCATGAGACGCAAGGGCGGTGAGCATGTCCAGAGACAACACACAGAGGCACTGCAGAGTTCATATAAAATTGCTCAGTTCAAATTGTTTCCTTTGGAGAGATCCGTGCACTCTCGGAGGGTGTCGAGGACAACCAAGAACAAATCCAAAGATTTCTGAACTGATGACAGAATGTTTATTCAGCGGAGCCACTCTGATTAGACCGTAAACTTCCTCAATGGGAGGGGAGGGGCAGAGCATCAGGTTTACAAAACTTCTAGGCGAATTAAGATAAAATGGCCTGTCAAGGCCTGTCAGGGAGCTGAATTCAGATAAACCCGATTGTTTTGGGGACAGGCAGAACTTTTACTGACTTATACCTTGAGTCTGTGTCGGTCCACTCGGTTCCGAAATGTTCAAATTAAACGGCCACACTAGGGGTGGGCGATATATCGAATATACTCGATATATCGCGATATTTTAAATGTACGATGGTTAAAAGGGCTTTATCGTGTATATCGAGGATCCTCCTGCTGTCGCGCGGGCGCCCACTCGCCCCCCTCCTTCCTGCAGGCTGCAGGAGCTTCAGAGACTCAGCACAACATGTAAACACGGCAGAGCGCTGCACGCTGCTGAGGGGGAAAAACAATGTTCTTTCTGAGCTAGTTTGGATTAAATTGTCAGATGAGGGCATAAAAAATGTTTTTGTAGACGATGCTGAAAATAGTCCCGAAGAAAGGTCCGAACTACGAATCTTTTTCACCATTTAAACAGCGGAGTGGAGCATGATGAAACAGCAGAACCAAGTGTTTTTCCAGCTGCTGCTTCATTAAAACAAACCACGGGTCTGAGCTCATTTAGTCATGCGTGCACCGCAGAGAGAGGTGGAGACATTATTAAATCAGCATTTTATCATTATCGCTAAAGACACGGTCCTTAGCGGCTAACAAGATGGCTAACGCGTTAGCCGTCTTCTTCCACAGCTGAGACTAACCGTGTCTTTAGCGATACAGCTGATTTAATAATGTCTCCACCTCTCGGTTCACGTTTCTGAGTGGAGGCTGTCGTGTTTTTACACAAGGATTCAATGCGACACTTTGTAGAACAACTTAGAGAACGTCTTCGTGAATCCGGAAACAACCCCCTGACCCTTTCACAATAAAACCGGATACAGTACACAGAGGCTCACATTTACTGCAGTACACAATACCTGTGATAAATCTGTTCTTGTTCAGAGGTTTTGCAGACATTGCCTGAACTTGGCACAGTTTGAAACTTGTGCACACATTTTGTGGTTTGTTGTTAAAAATTACCAGCACATGCAAATAGTTTAGAGTTGTTACCTGTGACTGTTCTGGGTCAGTAAATTTTATGGCCACTGTTTACACTTTTGTTTTTGTATTTTAAAGGCCTTAAATGTTTTGATTTAATATTTTTTTAATGTTAAAAGCACAAGAGCACCTTTTTAAGTTTAAATTATTTATTCTTCCTTTTTGCTTGAAGTACTTTTTATTTATGTGTGCAATTGATGGTTAAAATAAAATATTTAAGTTTGTTCAAATTTAGTGTTGACATTTTTTAATCAATTTTGAATCATTTTTTCATTGATTTTGGAGATATCGCGATATATATCGTGTATCGTGATATAGCCAAAAAATATCGCGATATAATATTTTCCTCATATCGCCCAGCCCTAGGCCACACCACTGTACCGGGCCTGAGAGTAATCCCCGAGATCTGATCCATTCTGCCAAAAGCAACTGAGTCTGGGTGCTCGAGGCACAAACCAAGCCTTAAGGCAGGCAGCCTGACCAGTCAGTCCAAATTTGCTGTCGACGACTTCCTTGATTGTAGATAAACCAGGAACCAGTCAAATCCAAAAAGCAGCAACCAGTTATCATAAATCCAGTTTTATATGTGTCCTTAAAATCCACAAATGGCAGCAGAGATAGACCCATCATCAAGTCTTACAAGTCGATGAGATATCCAGCTGCGTGCGTGCCAACAAAGCCAATCGGCTCACCTAAAGCCTGTCTTCTCTTCAAATAAATTTTATTAATTGCTTTGAAGGACCAACTGACCAAATCCATATTTTAGGTGTATGTGCATGTGTGTTGTAATAGGGATTATGGGCTATTGTATCAAATAATAAATGTGTCTTTTCCCAGTAACTCTGGTAAGGCTCAGATGTCCCGGCTTCGTACCAGCCTTGAACGCAGCATTACCTTTGGGAATCTGGAGCGGCAAGAAAGTTTCAAAAGCCATTTACAAGCAAACTGAT
The DNA here is from genome assembly GCA_038048925.1 of Garcialebias charrua. Lineage (NCBI taxonomy): Eukaryota > Metazoa > Chordata > Actinopteri > Cyprinodontiformes > Rivulidae > Garcialebias > Garcialebias charrua. The sequence continues at coordinate 5,719 of JBBPBX010005305.1, forward strand.
CCGTGCACTCACGTTGACGGATCCGTCCGCAGCGGGTGATTTGTCATTTGTGCCACTTTTATTTAACAGTTTGTGTGCACAGAATATCCCTATACTTGTGCAAATTGAAATGTGTACATTTGAAAAATTGTTTATGAATCTTGTAGTGCGCATTTGTAAAACTTGTCGACTGCGGGTCTTATTGTTTGCTTACAAATCTCATTTTACGCCTGTGTGGCTACTTTTGAGACGTATTTGTCTTCATTAAAAAGATGTTTCACCAGATGCAGACGTGTGCACACTTTAAAACGTAGCCGTCTTCAAACAACCGGAATGTTACGTGGCATTCTTTAGCTTTACCATTAGGTTATATACATCGTTACCATTACAACTATTTATTTTTACTGTGGACTTTTTATAACTCTTCACAGTTACCCACTGAATGATTAAACATCTATCATTTTTGTTGTTATTGTGAAAGCCAATAATGCCCTGATCTTATAAAAGACCTAATAAGCAATGACTCCTATCAGGGTGCATTTAAACTGTTGAGTTTTTTTTTTTTTTATTAGCTGCTGTGTTGAGGCCACTCCTGTGCTCCCATCTGTTGTGTTTTATAATTAGCCGCAAGTGACACTGCAGCAAAGCAGGGATGGAGTGGACAGTTCTAGGCGAAAATGTCCCCTTTTTTAAAAAAAACTGCTGTTTAAAAGTGCTTTTCTGAACGGAGTTTGATCACGTTCTTTTGTTTGTCTGATGGGCTTCATTACACAAGCCCCTTTTCCACTTGGTGGCCCGGCTCGGATGTGACGTCATATTTGCGTGCCAAGCGCGCGTTGGAGAGCATTTCCACTTAACAGATGCGCGGCGCCGCGCCAAGATTCCGGCCTCATCTCAGAGCAGGTCCGAGGCCGGCTGGCCCCGAACCGTGAGGAGGAGGCTGGACTGAGTTTGAGGAAGTGGCTGCCGGGAGGGAGCAAACACCGAAGGACTTTACAAGATTAACACGGTAAAAACAATTATTTGTATTAAAAATTACAGCACACATGTGTCTTAAGCCGAACTATTCCTTAATAATTCCACGTTGTTGTCAAAACGGCAGGATTTAAAAAAGTAGGTCGACACATGCACATCACATGCACGCGCGGGTGGGGTCGATCGGCGTTCTTTGTTTTAAATGTAGCTAAATAAAAGCTTAAAAAATATATTTCATAGCTGCTTTATACCACGAGGGTTCCTCAGGTTAACAAGTCCTTAATAATGTCACGTTGTGGTCAAATCTGGATTTAAATTGATTTGTTTTGACTAATTCCAAACCTATCACATGTGCCTCGAAAATAAATTATTAAAAAATCGAATTTTAATTCAAATAACTCCAACAGCTTACAGTATGCACATAAACATGTAGTGATTACACTCTGTTGGTTTGAAAAATATCTGTTTTGTGGTTTCTGAGATATAAGATATGTGTTAAATACTAGTAGAAAAAAAAAGCTAGGTCGACACACTTATGTCTATTAAAAATCGAATTTTAATTCAAATAACTCCAACAGCTTACAGTGTGTATATAAACATGTAGTGATTACACTGTGTTGGTTTGAAAAATATCTGCTTTGTGGTTTCTGAGATATTTGATATATGTATATATATCTTACATATATCTTATAAAATATATCTACATATAAAACAGTTTCTAGACTGAATTACCGGTAACCATGTTTTTCTTTTTTTTTACAGTTAAGACGAAGAAGTCAACACCAGAATTTATCAACTTGTGTCTTCTGGAGGAAGCCCATGAGACAACAGGAAAAAAATCATTTAGGTGGATGCAGTATTTATTTTTGTGCTTTTTTCACTTCTTAGTTTTCATAATAAACATTTTATTTCTTAAGTGGTGTCATTGAACAATAATTTCCTAAACATATTTTACAATGTTAAGTGTGTACAGTATAGTGTTTGTTTAAAAACATACTGGAAGTTAAGAATATTACACAATATTATTGTGGGCGACCGTGGTGTAGTGGTAATGGCAGTCGACCCCTGATCGGAAGGTTGGAGGTTCGAATCCCGCATCCGCCCACCATGTGTTGTGTGTCCCTGGGCAAGACACTTAACCCCGAGTTGCTCCCGGTAGGTCTGGATGGCGCCTTGCAAGGCAGGCTACCACTACCGGTGTATGAATGTCTGAATGAATGGGTGGATGGCTGGTATTGTAAAGCGCTTTGGGGCTCCTCACAGTGGGCTGGAAAGCGCTATATAAATAAGCTCCATTTACCATTCAATATTTTACATTTGCATTTGACCTTTAAAGAATCATAAGAAAAAGATTATTAGATTTGAACAGCCATCCATCCATCCATCCATCCATCCTTCCTGTTGTCGTGTCATGAGTAGTGCAGCAGCTTTTGCCAGGATGCACAGATGTCAATATGAACCCATCCATCCATCCATCCATCCTGATGTCGGGTTGTGGGTGCAGCAGCTTTTCCAAGGATGCACAGACGTCGCCGTCAACCCCGATGAAGCTGTTCTTGGATGCCCAAACGAGTTTCCTGATCAACAAACATTTAATTATTAATACTTTGTTTTTACGTTTAAAGAAACATGCTTTTAATGTTTATGGGATAGTTTAAACCAAATTATCCATTTGCATTTGACTTTGAATTAGCCCTGACAAAATATTACCGTTTAAATTTAAAGAAATACAAACATTTAATATTACCTTACTGTAAAAATAGTTTAACTGATTACAGGGCAGTGTGATCAATGTGTTAAGCAATGTTAACAGGAACCTTGTGCATATATGAGAATAATCTTTATTATAAAGAAACAAAATGGAAAACACAGGGGTTTAAAACAAGCTGAAAAGTCTATAAAGTAAGATCAGAGCATTAAATAGCTCAAGGGACATTACCGCCAACAGGTGGTGAGACAAGGTTCTGCAGGGTGTTCTTCTTCTAATGTTTAGTGGTGGCTAGTAAATAGCTTGAGGTAACACTACCGCCACCACGTGGTAGGACGAGTGAGATTCTACACCCCGCCCACAGAAGGGCTGCAGTAAGTGAATGGAAACAAAACCGTGCATGTGAGCCGATCCTAACTGGACCAGACCGGACCAGACTGGGCCGCTCTGGGCCGGTAGTGGAAAAGGGGCATTAAACTGACAGCCTTCCAGCACTTGTTGCTACAGAGGATGAATGCACTTGTAGTAAAATCCCTTTGGGCAAAAGCATCTGTCGGTTGTAGTGTGTGAAAAAAAAAAAAAAGCTCCTTCCATGCTTGCACTACAAGTAAAGACTAAGCATGTAAGGTAGAAACTTTTCTGCTTTGTGTCTGCCACAGAATGGCTCATAAATAAAGTGGCATTTACTCACGGCTGTTTAAATCTTCATATCATCCATCTCTGTTTTCCGGCTCGTTAGCTCGGCTCCTGCTGCACTGACCACAAACACCCTGCAGGGCATTTTCATCAAGGCTTATAGAAATCATTAAACACCTCACGTTGTTCGGCCTTTTCCCTGTAAGCTGAATTGCTGTGTTACATGAATGAGAGAAGTGAAATGTTAGGCTTTTTGGGGAATGTGGAACAATTAAGTACTGTACTGTATACTAAATTTGATAATTTAACATATTTTCACAAAGGAAGTTTCCTTTATCTTCTCTAATTGGGGTCTGCCAGATTCTACAGTACTGGAGAATGGCAGCCACCTATTATTATCCACCTGACTTTGGGTTTCTTAACTTTATTTATATTTTACTCTTCCGTCAACGTTAATGCAGCCTGAACGTATACAAATGTTACATCAAAAAGACCGGCTCGGCTTCGTGATGTGTGCCATTACTTTTATTGGCATTTTGAGTTACCATGGCAACATAATTTGCAAACGAAGACACAATTTTTACCATACAAAACACCTGACAGAACACTTCTCACACTAACTGCTGCTGTGAGGTCATATAACTTAAGAGTGGAGAGCTCTTTGAAGAAAACTTAGAAAGACACTATTGGATTTGTTTGAAACTCACAGAAAGTAATCACCAGGTGTATCTCTAGAACTGATTAACGTTTGGAGCCATTTTGGTTCAAGATGGCTGCCACAGCTACCGCAGCAAACACAAAATTGACTATAACTCAGTCATTCTTTGAGATATTGAGCTGAAATTTAGTACGGTTGTAGCTGAGAGTGAGTCGTTATACATTCCTAATGCAAATTAGAGCTGTCATCGGGCCGGAAATCCACGGCCCTACCCTACCCGAGCCCTAAGTTTAATTACCCAAGCCCGAGGGAGCCCGCTGATTTCCTAGAAATCACCGCCCGACCCGACCCTACCCGATTAAAAAAAAAAACAACAACAAAAAAAAAAAAAAAACACTACGTTTATTTATTAAGCTTTTACTGCGTTCTCCCACTCAGCAAAAGAACTTGATGTTGTTCTTCTTTGTTTTGATGGAGGAGGAGGAGGTGTGAGCGCGCTGCTCGCAGACAGTTTGCTGTGGAAGCTTCAGGAATGTCAGGAATGCGGCAACTTGTTCCGCCGCAGATGAGAGCAGTGTGCGCGGACGTGAGCGTGCACCTGACGCACGTCAGCTGGTGACATAATTTTGAGCTCGTTAAAGTTAGGCCACAGAAATAATGCAACTCTCTGCAAGTCGTGGATAATAATTTTGCGCTCCAGCACTTCTGCATGACATGTCGCGCAGAAACACCTGCTGCGGAGAGTCTGTGTGAGGAGGACTGGCAGTGTTGCTTCAGTTTCTCATTCCAGAGACAAACCAGGTTGGTGGGATATTTGTCACCCTCCAGTTCTCTCTGTGCACGGTAAAATGGTTCGAGAAATGTCACTAAAAAGTCCAGCATGTCGGGGGAGACGCTGTCAGGCGCGCGCCGCGCGCCTGCTCTCTGGCTGAGTTGCCAATTTAGTGGCTGCGCGCTGCGGTTTTCACCATCTAAATTCACTCTATTAATTATTTCCTCATCAATAAACTTACTGCCTTATATTCTTTACAAGCAGATTAAAACAATTTTATATTGTGTGCATTTTTATTTAGTTTTGTTTGTGCTGTATGATTAAAAAAACCACATCAAAGCCCGAGCCCGACCCGCGGCCCGCCAATCAAACCAAAAATATGGCCCGAGCCCGACCCGAAGTCGGGTCGGGCTCGGGTAGGGTCGGGCTCGGGCAAAGAAACGACACCTCTAATGCAAATCAAATATCCAAGATGGCCATATTTGCTTAAAAAAAAAAAGATAACCATTTTTAGAGCTATTCAGCTGAAATTTTCTTAGAGTGAACCCCAACAAGTAGTAATGTCAAATCAAATTTTAAGTTGACAGCAGCGTCAAAGTTTCTCCAGGAACTTTCTAGTTTGTTACTTTCACCACTAAGACAGCTAGGTTCAACCTATGAAAATAAACCCCTGGTGTACCTTGAAGGAGTGAACTGTCAACTTTCACAACACTTTTACACTAAGATTGTCTTATGACAAGAAAGGACCGAGTTTAAGCCATTTGTAAATGCCGTTATGCACATTCATTCACTATTCTTATCGCAAGATGTGCTAGTTCTAAGAAAACGTTCTAGGAATCACTCTCAGCTACTACCACACCAAATTTGAGCTCATAATCTGTTACACTGGACAAGTTATAACCGTGTTGTGTTCGCCAAGTTTGCATAGCTGTGACAGCCGTCTTGAATGTGGCAAAGGTTACTCAGATTCAATAATTACTTTCTGTTAGTTTCATTCAAATGTATCCTGTAGTTCATGAGGTGTTTTGGTAACAAAACGGACACACACACATACATATACCGGTACACACAGGCAAAGACATCGCCTGCAGACGTTGGCAGAAACAACCGAGTGCATTTTGATCAAAAGATTTGAACATGTCTGAGGGGAAATAACTGTTTATTTTCTCCAACAGGTTATATTTTAAAATGCTTTGCAACGAACCTCCTAATTACCGTCATTCCAAACTATTTAGCATGTATTAAGCTGTGGAAGGACTGTATTTTCTTCTTTTGTTTGGGCCGCTGATAAAAGTTTTGTCGACTTATGAATAGGCAACAGGCAGCACAAACCCCCAGCTGTGTGTTTCTGTTGTGAATTCATTTGTGATTTCTCATTAGTGAGTCTTAAAAGAACATCCTTCATGTTCCGAAGAGACCAAACGATCCTGTGGATTGTGCTTGCTCAGGCTGCTTTGTCTTTGAGTCCGCTCAGGCTTTAAGCTTCTGGCAGGTTCTGTGCGCAGCCAATGGCAGCTGTTTACCGCTCGGCTGTTTAGAAGCTCATTATTAGGGCATGACGCTTGTTATGAGGCCGTGCGAGACACTCGTTACTTGCTAATTATTTCTGAAGAGCTGCCTGGCGAGTCTGGATGGAAATGTGAGGGGTGCAGAGGAACATGAAGTTTGTCAGGGGAGATGGAGGCTGCAGGGAGAGGTCAGTGGACTTGAGTCTTCAGGAGAACATCTTGAATTTAAGTTTAGTTTGTGGTTATAATAGATGTTGCAAAATACTTTGTGTGCTTTTTGGGACTTGTGCAATGAAACTTTTCAATCTGCATTGCTTGGCATCTACATCTTGTGGATTTTTTTGTGTGTGTTTTAGGTACGTTGTCATTACCTCTCAATAGGGGGTGCGAATATCTCTGTGTCTGGAGAATTGATTCGATTCCGATTTTTGGTGTCACAATTCGATTCAATATCGATTTTTCGACTCAGAAATGATTTTTCTATTAAAATGGTCATAAATTTAGTTTCAGTTTTGTAACTGACAAGCTGAAAAGAATAAACAACAATGCAAACAAATGGAACATTTATTTAAAACAATAATTTTAAACTGAAAACATTAAATAACAATGTAAACAAATAGAACATTTATTTAAAATAATAATTTTAAGTTCCTTATTGTATCAAATTTTTTGCATCGATTGATATTTATACCAAAAATAGGAACAAATGAGTGAGACAGGTCCCTCTTGTAAATGAGTCCCTGTGACTCAACGAGGCTAGCCTGTATAAATAAAGGTTGAATGAATGAAATAATACAGGAATGCATTAAAATTATTTAAACAACTCAAAGTACTGAAGTTTTATGATTTGGTGGACTATAATATTTTGTCAGTAATGTATAGGGCTCATAAGAATACACTACCTTCAAATACCCTGATGCATGCTCAATAATCCCGGTAGAAAAATCTAAAAAAGCTAAGTCTGGTCCTCTGGGCATTCAAAAAACAAAACAAAGCAAAAAAATTGTAGAAACGTTTCGTCTTTCGTCCAAAAGGATGGAAAGGAAATGTGAGGGGTGCCTTCAAATGTTCAAGCTGCTACAGTCTAAAGGGAACTGAATTTTTTGCAACGCCAAGGTATAGGACTATGAAGGGACGGTTTATTTCAATACAGGAAGTTGAATTGTGGAATGGTTTGGGGAAATGATGTTAAATATGTAAACTCTGTGATTACCGGTATGTTTAAAAAAAATAAAAGATCAAAACTAAATTGTTAACAAAATACTAAAACTTTTAATTAAGTGTTTAATGTTCTAAATATTTGTAGATTGTGAAAAGTTATTCTTTTTGCCCCGTTACTTAGATTATTGTTTGAATTGATTGTTTGAACTTGTTTTGTTTTTGATAAAAGGGGCAGATAAAATAAGTTTTATTCTTCTTTCTGCCACCTTTCATTTTATGTATTCTTTCATGAGATATGGTTTTATTTTCTTTATCTTTTGGGTTTTAATGTTTTTTAAAAAAAAAATCGATTTTGGGGCTTTTAGAATCGATTCTGAATCGCCAGGACTAAGAATCTAGATTCTTTAAGAAAATCGATTTTTTTTTTCCTGCACCCCTACCTCTCAATGCTGATTCATCCTGCAGGCTTTCAAATAAAAAATCATGGCCATACTAAAACTAAGAGCCTCATTAATAATGTGTCCAGACATGCGAGAAGTGCTAATGAGGTTATAAACAGAATAATAAACCAGTTCCTGACTGCTCCTTTTTGTGTGTGAAAGGAAATCAACCATGTTAAAAATAATAATAACCCTTACTGAACATGCAAGATGTGCAGAAAATCTTATTTTACATCATATGAATTTTAAAAGGTTAATCAATGAAGTTACATTCAAAGTGGCTTTTGAAATGGGATTTTAGTGCAACAGTTTATTTAGTGTTACAGACTCTAGGGGTACGATTCTTGCTTGCGGTGCGAGAGGTCCATGGTTTTGGCACCATTAGCAAGAAAATTACTTTTGGATTGCACATGCAGGATGTCTATTTAAAAATCAGCTTTTAACTGTTTTGTTCATTTTAGCCTTGAGCTATGTGTTTTGTTTTCCTAATTGTAGCCTTTAGCTACAGTTTAGCTGGTTTCAGCTTTTAACTGTGGTTTTAATTGTTTTTGCTTTTAGCTATTGCATTGCATCTTTGTACTTTAAGCTACAGTTTTGCTAGTTTTAGCTATTCTTTTGATGGATTTAGCTTTTAGCTTCTGTTTTGCTTTTTTAGTTTTTGCCACCGTTTAGCTCTTTTTACCTTTCAGCTATACGGCTTAGCTCATTTTAGCTTTTTACAACTGTCCTGCTTGTTTTAGCTTTCTGCTACTATTCTGATCATTTTAGCATTTCACTACTATTTTGCTGGTTTTATGATTTAGCTACTGTTTATTCTTTTAACGTTTTGCAACTTTTTGATTGGTTTGGCTTTTAGCTGCTGCTTTGGTCATTTTATTTAGACACTTTTGTTCATAATACCTTTAAGTTACAGGTTTTAAAAATATTTTAACGTCTTTACAATTGTTTTGTTTGCTCCGGTTTTTGTTACTGTTCTGCTCATTTTACTTTTAGCTCCAGATTTTATTTTATTTTTTCCAGATTTTAGCTACAGTTTTTCTGGTTGCAGCTTTTAGCTACATTACGATTTATGTTTTCAACACCCCGCCAGCTTTTATGTTTTGTTTGATATTTCATTAAATTAGGCTCATGCAACTGAAATAATTTGGAGAATGATTAAAAGATGAGGTAGAGAATAGTTTATTTTAGGATATCTGGGAAATATCACTTATTGTATTTAAAGTGTGACTGTAAAACCAATTAAGGAAGCATGCCAGCTTCAAAAAGTAAGATTTAACCTTTCACTGAAACAATGAAAATGCATATTTAATATCTTTAAATTAATTTTTTTTTTTTCATTTTGGTTTAGTTCTTAGAATTTAGTAATTTTCAATTATCATAACTTAAACTATGATATTAACTGTGATTTACTGTTCAGATCAGAAGTACTAAAGGAGCATTTCACAAAAACATTCTCAGAAAATCAACTACTTTGCAAACATCACCTTTAAAGCCCAAATTTTATGATGGTCCTATAATAACATTTTTACCTTTCAGGCTTGACTCTGAGGCTGCATCAGATTTTTACAAGAAGAAGCTTAAAGTCAATAATTAATGATGATGAAAGCTGAACAACTCACATTCTTTTTGTATCTTCTGAATCTAAACAAAAGGAAAAAGTGGTGAAAAGTTTTTCAAAAGAAGTTTTCAATTTTAAAAAGCTTTCTGTGTGTGACTAGACAGACAAATAGGGAAAAGAAAAAGTCTCAGTCATCTTCTCCAGCAGATAAATATACACCCTCCTTTAGCTGTGATTTGTTCTGCAAACACTTAAAACTATAGTTTGATGAATGTTTGGATTTGTTGTTCCTTTGTGCCTTTTGTTTATAGTTGATGATAATAAAGACTCTAGTAATTATATATGGACTGTGTTTTTTCCTCTTACTCTTATAAAAAATAAAAAAAATAGGTCAAATGAACGAGGCTGCCTGAGCCGGAGGAGTGGAACACCAAGGACGAGGCTTCGTGAGATTCAACAAAACAGATTTACAAACTCTGCACCAGAAATGACTCGTGCATCGTCGCTGAGAAATTAATCCCACACAGAGAGAAGAATTCAAAGGAACTGGAGAAACAGCAGTTTCTGCTTAAACAAAGAGTGTTTTTATTTATTTACACAACAACAGTTTTAAATCTGACAAACGTTCATAATAAATATTTTTCAATTCAGTCAGAAAGTCTGAGTGCTGATATTAAAACTGTCAACGCGAAAAGAAGCTTAACATAAGCTAAAAGGTAAGTAGAAAAACAATAGCTAAAAGCTAAATGACTTTACCCTGGCTAAAAGCCAAATGTTGTGAAAGGCCAGCTAAAAGCAGCTAAATGTTAAATACAAGTATAAAGTAGCAAATGCCTAGCTACAATTGTAAAATATTAGCTTAAAGTAGCAAACAGCTACAAGAAGCAAATCACTAGCTAAAAGCTACATGTAGCTAAAGGTTAGGTAAATGTAGGAAAATAGTAGACATAGGCTAAAAGTAGCAAAATTATAGCTAAAAGTAGCAAAAATCCCACTTAAATCTAAAAGGAGCTGTACTTATCTAAAAGCTAAATATGACTAAAGGCTACAGCTAAAAGCTAAAATCAGCGAAATGGTAGCTATAAGCTAAAAGTAATAGTAGGGTAGCTAAAGTAACAAAACAATAGTTAAAAACAGCAAAATAAATAAATAGTGAAAATCTAAAGTTATCTACAATTACTGCATTTCATTGCATTGTACATGTGACATGTGCAATGACAATAAAGTTGAATTATATTCTATTCTAATTAACAAAAAATCTAGCTAGAGGCTTAAGGTAGAAAATTGTTAAGTAAAAGCTGAAGTAACTAAAAGTCAAAGCTAAGAACAAAAATTCTGTTATGTCACGATCGGTGGTGGTTAGGACCCAAATGCAGACAGACTCAGAGGAGTTGGAGAAAAATGAAATAAATTTATTTATTTATTTGTAAATAACAAAACAAAACAAAAGTCAACGTGGCGACAAACTTAACAACAAAAAGAGCACGGCAGGGCGAGGAAACACAGGGAGGTCCAGGACATGAGGTTAAACCAAAGACAACGGGCTGCTGGCGACATGGTGACTGGAGACTGGCAAACTGAAGGAGAGAGGACAGTGGGAACAGCTGGGCTGATTTTAAATTAGGAACAGATGAGGATGGAAGACCAACTGAACAGACACCGAGGAAGCTGACTGAGGGTCAATGACACAAGAAACACTGGGAAACAAATCAAGATCCAAACCAGAATACTAAAATACGATGGAACAACGAAATACAAAAAACACAAAAGATCTCAACTGAACCAGAAAACACAACAGAACCCCCCCAAGAACAAAAAAATAAACCAGGAAAGGAAAAGATGAACTAAAAGGACTGAATAAAATCACAGAAAAGCACAATGACAAGTTAAAAGCTAAAAATAACAGAACGATAGCTAAAAGTTAAACGTAGCAAAAGAAGACGAGAACAGATCAATGATGTAGCCGATTTCCAAGAGAACAACGATTATGAAGGAATTACCATAGAGGTCTTAATGTATTGGGGGAAATATTTGTAAATAAAGGTAAAACATTTTAAGAAGTACAAAAAATACAAGAACCAAGAGCACTGGCACCCATTTTCTGGATGAGCTGAACGTTTTGATGTATGGACAGCTAAAACAGCACAAGTATGCAGACATAGTTAGATTCCAAAAATGTATGAAAAAAATAGAGACTAGAGGAAACATCTAAAAAAGCTAAGTCTGGTCCTCTGGACATTCAAAAAACAAAACAAAGCAAAGCAAAAAATTTGTAGAAACGTTTCGTCTTTCGTCCGAAAGACTTCATCAGAGGAACTGACTGAGGAAGTCTTTCGGACGAAAGACGAAACGGCTCTTGTAGAAATTACTAACAACCTTCTTCTTGCTGCTGACTCTGGTCTTCTGTCTATCCTCATTCTTCTCAATCTAAGTTCTGCCTTCGACACCATCTGTCATTCTATCCTCCTCAACAGACTAACCTCCATTGGCATCTCAGGTACCCCGTTAGACTGGTTCAACTCCTATCTCTCTGACCGCACTCAATTCATTCAGCTTAAATCCTTCCGTTCCCAGTCTTCCCCTGTCTCCACGGGTGTCCCCCAAGGCTCTGTCCTCGGACCCCTCCTCTTCATCATTTACCTCCTTCCTCTAGGTCACATCTTCCGCAAATACGGCGTCCATTTCCACTGTTATGCTGATGACACACAGCTCTACTTGTCATCAAAACCTAACTCCACCCACCCTCCATCCTCACCGACTGTCTCAATGAGCTAAATCACTGGTTTTCTAACAATTTCCTTCAACTAAACAGTAACAAAACAGAAATCATTCTTGTTGGTACCAAAAACTCTATTTCAAAATCAGAACATCTTCTCGTCCCCCTTAACAACTCTCTGCTATCCCCCTCCCCTCAGGTCAAGAGTCTCGGTGTCATCCTCGACACCACTCTCTCCTTCACTTCACACATCAACAATATTACTCGGTCTGCCTATTTCCACCTCCGTAATATTAACCGTCTCCGTCCTTCTCTCACACCCCGCTCCACAGCCATCCTGGTGCACAGTCTTGTGACTTCCCGTATCGATTACTGCAACTCCCTTCTCTATGGCCTCCCCAACAAATCTCTCCACAAGTTACAGATGGTCCAGAACTCAGCTGCCCGTGTCATCACTCAAACCTCCTACTATAACCACATCACTCCTGTCCTGCAGCAGCTCCACTGGCTCCCGGTTAAATCACGCATCATCTTCAAAATTCTACTTCTCACGTTCAAATCTATCCACAACCTTGCCCCTCCTTATCTATCTGACCTCCTACAAATCTCCATCCCATCACGCTCTCTCAGATCCTCCTCTTCGCTACATCTCCATGTACCCTCTGCCCGCCTCTCCACCATGGGGAGCAGGGCCTTCACCTGCTCTGCCCCTCACCTCTGGAACGCTCTACCGCCAGACCTTCGAAACACCACCTCCCTTTCTCTGTTCAAGACTGCCCTGAAAACACATCTCTTTAGACTAGCTTATCATTAACTTTACTAAATGTATTTTTATTATTTTGCATTTTATAATCTTTATGTATTTTATATTTCAATTTGTCGCTGATCATGTTTGATCTGTGCTACACTGCATTGGTTTGTTAAGTGTCCTTGGGTGTCCTGAAAGGCGCTTTAAAATAAAATGATCATTATTATTATTATATAGAGGAAACACTGTATGCATGCTAAATCAACATTCACACAATAACAAAGCACTATATTATTTTACACGTTCTATTCCTCAAAGAAGTAAAATAACGTCTGTTCCCCCTTCAGCGCTCTCTGCCCACACACCGTCCTCCTTCCTCCCAGTCATTTTCATCCTCAAATTAATTCCCGTTTTGATTCTTCCAGCGTATCAGTCGCTCAGAAACTAACAAAAGCTCGCTCTAATTACCACCCGCCCATTAATTCAATCTCTGGTGAAAATGTTTTTTGGACTGCCGTACAAACACATAAACGAGTCTCTTCTCCGGCTCTCTTTGTTGTTGCTCCGGTTCATTTGCCTTCTTACGGCCTGATCCTGCAGGGGAGAGCGGGTGCACTCGGAGTCTGACGGCCACCTCGCTGCAGCTTCACAGCTCTGACTCCAGGAGTTGCCCTGAAGCTCTTCCCACTTTATGTCTGGGATTGCTCGAAGGCTTCAGGGCAAAGAGAAGCAACTCATCGCAGCCTGGTTCAGTGATTGTTATAATAAAGTGAATATAGAGGTTTGTAAATTAACTGAGGACAACAGTGTGAATGTTCATGAAGTATTCACACTGTTGTGATCCATTTTTCTTCTTTCATCAAATCCTTTATCAAAACATTCAGCTGTTTCATGACAATCCTGCAGTGACTTTTGGTATTGGTGCAGCTTTAGCTTTTTGAAATATTTAGCCTTTACTGCCACTTTTTTCCTCATAGGAAATGAATTGAGCTCATTTTGCATCCTTCAAATCTTTAGATCCGTTTACAACCTTTTCCTGCTCCGTTCACATTTTTGTTCTGGTTCAGCTTCTTTCAGCTTCCTTGTGCAAGTACAGTATAAACTTTTTCAGCTATATTCAGCTAATTTTAGCTTTTTTTCCCCCAGCTGTTTTATGCTCCTTTCAGATTCTTTCAGCTAACTACAAAATTTTTGTGCTTCTTCTAACTAGCTTCTGCTCATTTCAGCTTGTTTTGCTCATGTCAGCTTATTTCTGCAAGTTTAATTTTTTTCTACATTTTCAGCTATTATTTAGCTTTTTATGCTAATTTAAGCTTTTTCAGTTAATTCCACATTTTTTGCACTCATTTTAACTTATTTCAGTCTAATTCAGCAATACTGTAATGTGCTCTCTCCTCTTCCTTTTTTGTAACCTCAGCTTCTTTCTGTTTGCTTTAGCTACTTTTCAGCTGTTTTTTTCCTAATTGCAGAATTTTTTTTATTTCCACTTTTTGAGCTAATTTCTGCTTCTTTCAGAACTTTCTTCTTCTGCTAATTTTAAGATTGTTTTTAGCTAATTTCTGCTATTTCCAGATAAATGCAAGTTTTTCTTGGTAATTTTTGCTATTTTCCGCCTAATTACCTGTAACTTCTTTCTGCTAATTTCAGCTTGTTATGCTCCTTTCAGTTTTTTTCCTACTAGTTTCAGTTCTATCTGATATTGCAGCTACTATTTAGCTGTTTTTAATGCAAATTCTAGCTTCTTCTTTTTAAAAGATAATTCCACATTTTTTATCTCATTTCAGATTTTTCCACTTCCTTTGGGACGTTAAGCTTCTTTCTGCCTTTTCAACTACTTTTCAGCAGTTTTTTTTTTTCTGATTTCCTATTTTTTGTGCTAATTTCTGCTTATTTAAATATAATTCAGAAAATATGTGTTCATTCTGCTTTCTTCTGCTAATTTTGGCTTGTTCTTTCATTTCAGCTATTTGAGCATTTTTTTCAGCTGTTTTTCAGCAAGTTCTTCTGCAATAAGCATCCACACTGCATTTTCGCAGGAAATGCAATCTCTCTAGCAGAATTACACATTTTAATATGCAGGGCCAGCCCAAGACTCTTTGGGGCCCTACGCGATATTTGGATGGGGGCCCTCTGTTTCTACTAATAATGTGAATTACTGCAATCAGCGGTCAGATGGTTTTATCATTCTCCCACCTAATAAAACATATTGCAACTCTGACAGTCCTTTTTAATGTATATATGTAATTTATTGCAGGGGTGTCAAACTTATTTTAATTTTGGACCATATCAAGTTCATGAATGTCCTCAGAAGGCCAGATATGGCAGAATGTATTGATAAAACTGCCTATGAATAAACTGGTAAAATCAAACTTTCTAAAAATAAAAACTTCGCCCATCATGCCTTTTGGGGAAGGAAAAGGTATCCTTAATAGGCAGTGGTCCTCTCATCACCTGCTCAGTCCTGTTTACATCTGAGAGGAAAGATGGCCACTCAGCTGGGTCCATTGGCAGAGCTGATGATCCTTGGTGTGGCTCGGACTTTGATGTGGAAGCTTCTGAGAAAGAGACAAAAGAAAGATGATGATTAATAATAACATAAAAGGGCAGAAAATGTTTGCGATGTACATAACTGTTAATCTGAAAATGATCTGGAGCACAAAGAGGAATTATAGAAGATGTTTTGCTGTTAACCAGGTAGATCATCTGCAGTTGCAGACACAGATGAGACAGTGGGCACAGAAGATGGGGTTGCTAGACTTAGCTCTGCAGAGGACGAAGATGGACATAAGATGAAAATAAACAAAAATTGTTATGTTAGATGTCATATCACATTTACAATTATGTTGCTTACTTTTTTAAATAAAAAGTTCAACAATTCTTATACCAGTGTGTTTTTGCTTATAATAAAAAGGAATCTGCCAGTACACCAACTGAAATCTATTTTAAAAAATTGTAAATAATTTGGTTGTCTAAGTGTCCGATTTTAGAAATAATATCGGAATTATATCTCAAGATGGTTAAACAATTATATGAAAGAGGTTTTGCTTACCAGGTAGTTCAGCAGTTGTTGCAGACACAGATGAGACTGCGGTCATAGAGGATGCTAGACTTAGCTCTGCAGAGGATGGAGATGGACCTAAGATGAAAATAACAAAAAATGTAGTTGTGTTAGATGTCACATCATACTTATAATTATGTTGTTCACTTTTTTATGAAAAAGTATAAAAATACTTTCATACTTGGCTTTTTTGCTTGTACTGTAGTAATAAAACAAATCAGCCAGTAAAACTGAAATTTTCTTCAGACATGTTTAAACAGTATTTGTTCCTCCAAAGTCTTCTATTTTCTGCTTACGTTGTAAATAAAATTTTTATGAGTTAGTTTAGGAGTTATAAAAAGGATGTTATGCAGTTAACTTACCAGGTAGATCAGAAGTGATTGTAGTGGGCACAGAGGATGGGTGTGCTACACTTAGCTCTAAAGAGGACGAAGATGGACATAAGATGAAATACATACATATGCACATACATTCCTTGCATACTTTCATTACAGACTCTGGAGTGTGATTGCTATAACTAAAAATTAATTGTATGCTGCATGGTGAGTCTTTCTCTTACCTGATGCACTGTCCACAGCTGAGCCTGGTAATGTGGACTGGCACTGAGCTGATTCTGTGCTGCCAAAATATTTTAACAGTGCTCCTGCAGAATTTCACATAACTTATAAGTTTGTGTAAAAATTGTTTGTTTTAGTCACATAAATTATCATGCTCAACAGTCCACAACATATTGCCAACTCAAGCATAGCTAGTAAGCTGTTATTAATATGACTGATGTAAAACATTTGGCTGGCAAATGTTATGTATTGTGAAGTTTTAATTATTGCTATCAAGCGTTAGCAAAAACGCTGTTTTGAGCCAACAACAAAAAATAAATGATATAGTGCCAATCAACTCGCATAAAATTACATCTCAGTTATTAACAAGTACAAACACGGTAGTGCTAGCCAGCTATTTATCCATTAGCTGCTGCACAATTTTTTTTTTTAAATAAAAGAGATGTACTTTGTACAAACATACCTTTATCTTGCTGTTTTTTCTCTTCTTCTTCTTTTTTCCTCTTCCTTTTTTCAGCCCCTGAAGGATATGCCCTTTTTTGCGACATTATAGCGTTAGTTACGTGTCAGGTGCTTAATTAGCTTGGATGCGTACTTCACATTGCGGCAAGGATCTCTGAGAAACCTGTGAAACATGCTCAACCAGGGCCCCACAGTGGGGTTCCCCAACTACCGGTCATTTCTTTCTTTCCTTTCCAGAGCGATTTCTACATATTCAAATATACATATACAGTACACACAAATATATGATATATATCATTATGAAAATAAAAATCTGAACTTTATGATGAGGTTGTGTGTAATAGAATCATATAATTAAAAGTAAAAAAATTTAAAAAAACACAAAACTCAGCTCCTCTTTGGGAGCCCCCTAGTGACCCTGGGGCCCCAAGCGGCCGCTTAGTTCGCTTATGCCTTGGGCCGGCGCTGTTAATATGCCATATCTAGCACTTTGAGATTTTCATTAATGAAAAGTGCGTTATAAATTGAATTCATTATTATTATTATTATTATTATATTTAACATTTTTTTCTCTCCACCTTTGGATTTTCAATACATTTTTGAAGCGTCATTAAAACAAAACTGGTTCACTAAAAGAGACTAAGATTTAGAAGAAGTTGATCTGTAAATTACTAAAAATGCTGGATAGGGACTATTTTTTTTTCTAAACTGTATCCAGAAAAAAAAAAAGGCATTTTGTGTTGTCAGGTTCACAGATAAATGGGAAGAGAACAATTCTTATTTCTGAGAACATTTTCAGAGGATCTGTTTCCTCCTCAGCACTTTTTATGTCTCAGCTCTGAATATTGTCTAGAAAAGAGGGAGTGTGGGCCTTGTTGCCGGCTGTGTAATGTCAAATCGATGCCTGGTGCGTTTCAGGTTTCACAAATGAAAAATACAAGCAGATTTGATCAATGTACAAGAGGGGTGTATGACTGTAGGCTTGTACTCCTCATGTAATACAAGAGGGATCCATACGGCAGTCAGACATGAATCCATGAATCAAGATGAAAATCAGCTGTTTTGGCACAGGAGTGGCACGTCTTATTACCGGTAACTGAGTAAGGAAGATGAATTTATGCAAGGGCATGTGGTAAAAGTTAGGAATTATCCAGATTGTGTTGGGTAGTGGTGGCTAATCCTGGTGCTCGAGGGTCACTATCTGGCTGCATGCTTTAGAGAAGCTTCAGCATCTAATTTGAATGAATGGGTGATTAACAGCTTGTGCAGAACTTGAAGAGGACATTCATCCATTGAATCAGGTGTGTTGGAGCAGGAAACCAATAAGACATGCAAAGTAGTGGCCCTCAAGGACTGAATATTAAAAGTTAAACACAGACGCAGTGTTCAACTCCTCTGGATGAGAAGAGACAAATATTACTGGCTTCTTTAGACCACACGATGGTTGAGATGGTTGGGAATATTTTTATATGCAAGTAAAAATATGTGTAAATTAAAATGTCTAACTTTTAAAGTACACACACATCTATTCTAGAGGAATTTACAATTTAAAGTGTTAACTAGTTGAGCCCACCTTTAATGAAAAAAAGTAAAACTGTGCTTAATCAATACAAATGTATAGAAGTTCTCCATAAATAGGAGCTTTGTCAATAGAGCTACAATTCAATTTTTATTTTTTATTTATGTTTCTGCCTGTCTTAATTTAAACCACTTGTACTACTATCCCTTTAACCCTATATGCGGTTTTTCACTTATCGCGGGGCTTCAGGGTACGTGTCCCCCGCGATAAACGAGGGACTACTGTATTTTACTTGTACAAAAAGTCATTTAAACATTTAGAAATATCCCTTGAATCCGGTCAAATAAAGGAAATTTTAATTTAAAGGACCAAAGCTGTGTGTTTGGTTTCTTTTTGTCATTTAGCAACACATTTTGTAAAGTTGTGCCTGTTAGCATTCTGCCTGCTTTCTTTTCTTTCTTCAACCTGAGTCCTAGTTTTTAATTTCCCAACCTTCATTCTTTAGTCATTAAATGTGTGTACAGCGTGTATGTATGTATATATATAT